>OX155961.1:26469229-26589487 GCA_944548615.1 Micropterix aruncella
CAGGAGTATCCCGTGACACGCACTGCGAACCATACTTTATTAAGTACAAAATACTGACTTTTACGTCTGAATATGTTTTAAAATGTCTACTATATGCTAAATCTAATATTAACGAACAAGGGATAAACGGGAATATGCACTCCCACAATACACGCAGACGTGATGATGTTATCCAGCCTAAAGTGCGCCTTACGCAGACACAAAAGTCCTTTGGATATTTGAGCTATAAGCTCATTAACCAGCTACCACTCTTTACAAGGAACATAGAAACAAAGGCGTTTAAAAGATTTATTAAACAAAAGCTGCAATCCACACATGCTTTCTATAAGCTGAGTGATTTTGTTGAGCATGCCAATTCTTTCAAATGGGAATAACATTAATAATATAACTTTCAGGTACCTCATTTTAGTTTTTATTGTTTAATAATAATATTATGAATTTAATATTTAATATGTAGATTACAATGTTTAACGAAACATAACTGACCATATACATTCGTTGTTTTTTTCCAATTTTGTTTTGATACTTTCTATTGTTTGATTTTTTTTGTATAGAGTGCCTAAGATGACTATTATTATTCTTATAAAAATTATCTACTTTATATGTAAACTCATGTACATAGATTCAGCTCTTTTTTAAAATTGTATTTGTCTGCCGTGTAAAGCCGACTTTAGTCAACGCCATTGTCAAATTAATATTCTACATAATATATTAATATATTACTAGCAACTAACGAATTCTAATATGCGATATTAGCTTTAATTGATAATTCATGCTTTTATTGTATATTCTGAATGAATAAATTGACTACTGAATACTAAAAATACTAGCACAAATATGAATTAAATACAAGGATCCACGCCTACTGACGGATCTATTGTTATTAGTACAAATCACTATTCCACAGAAAAAAACAAGTAAGGATGAATGAAAAGTTTATTATTATTATTATCTTAGTAATAAAAAGACACAAAAAAATGATAGGCAGGTACAGTATGGCGAAATTTGGCACAGCCAAGAGACTAAGGATTAGTCTCTTGGCTGGAAAAGGACCGCTTCGACCAATCAGGAAATTTTATTTGGTTTATTAGGTAGCGATACAATCTACCGACTGGCTTTAACAGGGCCGATTTTGTGCCGGCATATTTTGGACAGTTTTTGTCGCTAAATTGGCCTTACCTCATACGGATTTTGGTAGATAGCCAATAACAAAGCACTGTAGAGAATAGCTGCAGTGAGATACGACAATTTATATGGCTGATTGTTTCCTTGATTTGGCTTAGAGTAAGAGACATTCATGCCGTCGTCGTATTTCAGTCGCAGGGGAGGCGATTCTTGAAAAATTTAGCATGCCAAATTTGTCTATGTCAAAGTTTCAAATCATAGCTTTTATTATTTTAATATTATCTATATAAAAAAATAATTTGGTATACACATTTCGATGTGTAATAATTACGCGCTCTACTGTTTTAATATACCAATAGTTAGGATTCTATTTTTCTTTATTATTATTTTTTTTTAATAAATTTATTCATAGAAAAAGATACATTTTTAAAAATATTACAATCTCGCCAAACTGGTATATAGTTTGTTGGCGAGACAAACTCTTATTTTTCTAGTCTTACACTTCTAATTTTGTGATACAAAAATACATTATTAAAATTTAAAAAACAATGCACAGCAGTATTACTACTGGTCTTACTACAGGCTTAAATTAGGCCAGTATTACTACAAGCTTAAATTATAGAAACGTATAACAAATTTACTTATTACCACTAATTCCACTATAAACATCCAACAGGTAGCATTTTAATCTCTTTTTAAACATCTGTTTGCTCACGCTTACATTTAAGCGACCGATATTTTAAGAGACCGATACCCGAGCATCGCCGGGTAACATTCCAGTAGTCTATTATAATACGACAGGAGGCAGTGCATACCCTTTTGCTTCCAAATATGTGAAAACTGTTTCCTTAGAACTTTGAAGAATGGTTTGGACAAAGTACACCAAAATTATGCCATGCTGCTGTATTCAAAATAAAAATGTTCTTCGTGTTTTTATAAAAAAAAAGTTTAAGTACTTATCGATACTAATTTTATGTAAATATATGCTCAGATTTCATTTAATATAAGCCGGTTATAAATCCGTTATGAACGGCCAGTTAACCCATCAGGAACTGGTTATTTTCGGAGTCAAATAATAATGCCAGCAATTATGATTATTGAGAGTCAATTTAATGGAAAGTTGGCACTTAAGAACAGGTTAATTTTTAAATTGGGATTAATCCTCAAATACGCGACAGCCAGATTACATGAGTAATTATACTTACAATATAACTAGAGCTCATTACGACAATCAAAAAATTTAGTCGAAAGGAACTATGCGAATGTTTTGTATAGTTTGTTGAGAGTGGCCTGGTCTCCTGTTTATGATGCTGTGCGAAGACAAGGTTCCCAATCTTGAGTTGATTTTTAAATCAGCAAGACAGAGTAGATAAACACAAATATTAGTAATTAAACAATTTATTATCTGATAATTAATTAATGTACACAGAGACGCTTACCATCGTAGTTGGATCGAGTGAAAAGGGTGATTTTATTCGTCAAAATGTTCGAAAATTTATCAAAATGTACAGTTCGTAGTATTTAAAAGACTTCGACTTCTTGTGAATTACACTGTTATCGATATCAGACAAAAATCGTGTGAATTAAGATTACACGTGTTATATTAAAAGTGTTTATTGAATTATGCATATTGCTAGGCCGTTTTCATGTTGCTGGGCAAGTTTTCATAAAATCGTTGATAATTCAAGAAACAAAAACATCAAAATTGCTTAAATAAATCTCTATTAAGTACAGGAAAATTTAAACAAGACTTTAGATTAGGCTCTAAGTACATTCTGGCGAAAGTTCAATTTTGTTAAATTACTAAATAATAAAAGAATTACTTGTTGAAAATCAGAAAAAATGCGTTGCTGGGATCATATTCTTACCTATTTGAAATATTTGGCGACAAATGTAACCTATTTTATCTCAAAGAACAATAATTTATATATTATATTAGATCTTTTCAGAGTGTATAAACTTAGGCAAAGTTTCATTGCTTAAATTAAGATTTTATAATTGTGCTGAATTTTAAAGAAATACTGATGACGTCCGAATGAATTATTTTTACCTCTATTAGAGGAATCACTGAGTTAATGAGTTAGAAATTGACACAGAAATGTATTATTTAAAAAATATATGTAATCATAAATGTATTTCGACTCATTTATACTCGTTTTTATCGATATTTCTTCGCGAATCACTCAAAGCTATAACAGATTATTAAATATAACTTTTTCGCATGAAACTTTAGGGCTTTCTCTATCTATTCGTATAGTTCGTATTTATTTATAACTTTACCTATTCATTTAATAGTCACAGTCAAAACTATTTTCATTGATATAGTATACATAAACGATAACCAATGGCGAAACATTAACTGAGTGAACTTTTCGTAGCTATTTTTGTTCAGACACAAATTAAGCACAGTAACTAGTATAAATCTAAATAAATAACTATGTAACACTCAATCCAAAACAACTACATTAAACAAAGACGTATTAAAAGTATAGGTATTATAGTACTTACCTAATAAATAAAATAAAATACAAACTGAGATGCCATCATATACTATTATTACACTTCTGGGGGGTGAACGGTGGATTCTGGAATAACGATAGCTGTATTGCCACATGTGAGCATTCACCTTACCACCTATTTACTCCCCCTTCGAAGCCATAGAATTTGAGATGCGGAAATCGCGGTTTTAGATATTTTGTCTAGGAAGGAGTGGATTATTTTCCTGGAGAGACCAAGATCTTTAAAAAGGTGAAACATAGATTTAGCTGGCAGACCACGAGCGCCAACTTCCACCGGGCGAAGGTGAGTAGTGAAGCCCTTCCGGGTGACGGAATTTGCGAGATCATGGCATTTATTTAATTTGCACTCGTGGTCTTTTGGGATATTTGATTCCTATGGAACATTTAATTCTACGATAAGGGCCATCTTCCGAGATGGAGAGTAAAGAGTTATCTGGATGCAGGGCCTATACTTTTATATAAAATATGAATATCGTACAATAGAAGTATACAATGGAAAAGTGCTAAAACAAATTTAATCTAACAGAGTGAAAAGAAATTGGAAATAAAAAAACCAAAAAAAAAATGAAATTAAAGAAATGTAAAACAAAAATCACACGGTTAAATAATTAAAATAATGAAAAAAAAAAACAAACGACTACAATTTTTTTATAAGTGCAGCAGCCATGTCATGGCCAAACTTAATGCAGGCTCTCATAATTTATTGCGTATACAAAATTTCGTGTCTGTGCTGTTGACCGTTGAGGAGATCCCTTGTTGGAAGCTAACCCTAGGTGCCGCAGTTCAGTCTTGGTGAAACTTGGAACGGGCTGTCGTAATTGAATGCATATACAAAATTTCCTGTCTTTGCTGTCAGTCGTTGAGGAGTCCCCTCATCGGGAGTAAACCCTGGGTGTTTAATCATGTCATGCTTACTATAATAAAAATGCATTGTCATCGAAACTGCACAAAAACGATTTTTTTTAACTTCATATGATAATATTTGAGGAGTTCCTCATGGATTCAATTCCTCATGGATCCCATCATCAGAAAAGGATTTTGAC
Organism: Micropterix aruncella; assembly: GCA_944548615.1. Taxonomy (NCBI): domain Eukaryota; kingdom Metazoa; phylum Arthropoda; class Insecta; order Lepidoptera; family Micropterigidae; genus Micropterix; species Micropterix aruncella. Next base: position 26,473,917 of record OX155961.1, read on the forward strand.
CAAAATGGGACCAATCTGTACCTAAGTATATCCTTTCAAATAAAAAAAGAATTTTTCAACTCGGTTCATAAGTGACGGAGTTCAGAAGCAACAAACATAAAAAAAAAAGATACAACCGAACAGAAAACCTCCTTGTTTTTTTTAAGTCGGCTAATAATCGGGGTAATATAAATAGTTTTTTTCAAATTAATGACATAATGTTGTAAATAAAATTAAATAAAAACATTCTTCAATGACAGTTCTTCTGTCAGCACATTTTTAAATACATGTAAAAAATAATAAAAATTCAAAGATAATCTTTGCGGAACTGTCATTTAAGAATGAGTATGTACCTAATAAAATATATAGCATGGAGTGTATTGACATATGCTCGTAAGTCATCATTATCATCATTATCATTGGATCATAATCCTTTTTTAACACGCTTTTATTAGGTCGACCTGTATGTAACTATGTAATAGAATCTGAGGTAACTAATTTAACCATCTTCCAAGGATCGTAGCGTCATGAAAATTGGCAGCTGTATGTAGTTCTGATGACAATACAATAATATGGCACTGTCGAACTGATCTGATGATGGAGTCGGAAGATATGAACTGGAACTTCATGATGGAACATCGTATCATAGCTGTGTTTGGACTTGTTAGAAAAGTCTTGGAATGAACTTTGACCACAATTAGATTTGAAGGTGTGATGATGTGGTTTTTACGTGCATTGATAAAAGCGTGTCTTTCGTATTGTTTTTAAACTATTAATTTATTGTTAATTTAACTTTAGGTTATATTTATTGTAGATAACTATTGTTAAAACATTCGTAATTATACTTTTTATTTTGGTTAAGCTGTTAGCTCGCTTAAACTCGCTTGTTGAGGATTGCGCGTATCTTTTTACAATAATCTATTAAAAAATAAAGTATTCTCGAGGTATCGAAACAAAAGCTTAAGGTCTCCAATTTAAAGACGTCTCGCTCGTTGTGCAAGACCTTCTTAAAGTGCAATAAAGATAGATATCGGCGCGGAGTGGCGTTGCTAGTGGGCCTCGGCGGAAGATGTAATTATGATGGTCCTCGGCAAAACTGCCTTTGCTCAGACAGACCTCGAGCCATCTTGAGCAGTCATCTCTCACGTTCTTGAGCCGCGATCTAAGTGCAGTGCCCGTCTTTCAATAGTTTTTTAATCTTGGTAACAGTATCGAGGAGTAGGTAGGTGCATGCCGTGGTAAGAGAAAGAGAACAAAGAAGATATAAGACAGAAGGGTTCTACACTACCTACTCCTCAGGGGCGTTTTTAGGCTCGTTGGAATTGGCTCTGGCTATCTACGGGGCCCTTGAACCGCCGAAGTTACCACTTTAACATGAGTTTACAATTTTTTAAGTCAAAATTCTCTAATTAATGCTTAATCCTCTAAATAAATCGCCCTCTTCGGTAGCCTCGTATCTAACCTCCTAAGTAAACACTTTTAATTTGAGTCTTCTATTGTATATATAGATCAGGGGTCGGCAAGTAATTTCAAGTGGGGTCCGGATACTGATGAAATTTTTTATCGAGGTCCAAAAAAAAATCATAATAGTAGTATATTTTTTTTATTTTTGACTCCTATTTTTTAAATACCTAATTATATAAATTTAATTGAATATAAAACACAATGGGCATATATTCTTAAAAGTTATCCTAAATTTGCGATACTTTAAAAAGGGAACAATTAACAGGGTCTGCGTATTTTAGATGATAATGACGATTAAATTGTATAGATAGATTAAGTTATTTAACAATATTAAAATTTGGCGGTTAAGGTTTGGGCTTCCGCGGTCCGGATTCGGACCGCGGTCCTCCTGTTGCCGACCGAGGGTAGGGGGAAGTCCCCTAACGCCGGACGGCACTTAGCGTCGGACGATAATAGTATCTCGACAAGACGCGGCGCGATCGATACAAAGACGTAGGAAAAGGAAAATCGTACACTTTCCCGCACCCTGTTCACCCGTCTTTGTATCGATCGCGCCGCGACTTGTCGAGATACTATTAGTGTCTGACGCTAGGTGCTGTCCGGTATTAGGGAACTTCCCCTATAGGTGAACATTGTCACTATCTAAAAACTTAATTTAATAAAAAAATTACTTCGTAGTTAACGTAATGTACCTACGTAACGTAATATATTCCACAGGAATTGTAATGCAAGCACGGACTCAGGCTGCCTGCCTGTTAAATATTTAATATAATAATAATAATAATAATAATGTAAAAGGAAACACTTTCGTTGCGTTATTTACGTGTTTTTATAGCGTCTGTCTCTCGGCTTCTGATGCACCTGTCAGCAATACAACAACATGGCGTTCAACAACAATCATTTCCTATAGGATATACAAAAATCAGTGGCGGATCGAATCCGCTAATTAGTTTCGTCTCTGCGGATATAACATCCGCAATAAAAGACGGCCGGTTGGTAATTGTCCGCAATCTTATCAGATGAGATTTATAGTACGTGATAGCCGGTGACGACGCAGTGACTAGAGACACGGAGCCCATCGTAGTTTACACTCGGTCATTGGGCACACGCGAAACCAATCATAGAAATCTTTATTTCTCTGTTTCAGCGTTTATTAACGTGTGTTCTGCCTTGCCTTACCATTATCCGCTCAGCACGCATGGTGCTGGTGTGTGATAGCGGCTTAAGGCGACATGAGACCTCAGAAAAATATCCGAAATGGGCGGACACGCGAAAAAATAGGCGGAGTCAATTTTGTAGGGTTTGACCAATAAAAATCCAGCGTTGACGATGAGTCAAGCGCAGATTCCACATCCGCTAGCGCCGGGAACCAGACGCATACTAAACGGTCAATCGCAGCGCTAGCACAGAATAACTATCTTTACGCAGTGGTGGTATAAGGGTGTTAATGGCAAAGCATATTTAGCGTAACTCTCAGAGCGCTCTCACGTTATAATTAATTGTAATTAATTTGGGCCTAAATAAAAATGTGACTAAGTGCTGCCCTAGAAAATTAACCAGCCATTTACCATTTTTTTAAATACCAGCCTTATGTATGCATTGACAAAGTCCCCACATCTCTCCTCTCTGCGTCATCATCCTATTCGTGAGGTACCAATAAATCGTATGCGACAAAAATTGTAGTTTTAAAATTTTTGATTTAATTAATAATAAACATATTATACATAATAAATTTACGGTGGGCTTCCTGGCTGTTAACTCAGCAGAGTGCCCGTACCCAACAGCCGTAGGAAAACAATATGTGCGATAGCCATCTTTACATTTATCTACATTCAACTAAGTCTATTTACTGTGATATTCGTTCTTGTCTACCAGATTGGGTGAAAGGACACCGCCTTCCTTGGATCCGACACGGCGAACAAATTTTGTAGGGGTAAGATATGAATGTGATCCTAAATCTCAACGTCACTTGTCACTCGTTATTTAAAAATTATTTTTCGAGATATCCAGATAATTTGACATTGTATTGTATCTATATTTTATACGACAGCCCAACAAAAAAGGAGTATAATGTGTTCAGGGTTCGTCTACGTATGTTTGTTTTCCGTTTTTTAATCCACCGTGACTTCTAAATGCTTGAGCCGATTAAGTAGGTGTGGTATTGTTAGATTTGTTATGTCATAGATATGTTAATATGTCATAGATATGTCATAGAGTTGTCAACTACAACGGGCGAACCCGTCACCTCAAGAAGTTTTAACGATTGGTCGTTCTATATTTCGTGAAGTGAACGCAGAAGACTTGGACAAAACAGTCCACCGTCAAGCTCCGCCACATGCCCGTAAGAGGCCAACGGCTTATCAGCGAGATAACCAGGTATGTTACCCAGCGGGCTTACAATCGGGTAAACGATGGTCGTTTCAAGAGCAGTCGCCGTAAGGTCCGCAACCACCTCCGCTCTATAGGAAACAGTACTGCTTCCAGACTCCCCCGACTGTTAGTCAGAATGCACAATCGATTGGCTAACGCCGCACGGTACGCAGACCGTCCAGGAGCGCCAGAAGGTTGACTCCTAGGGGAAACTAGCCCTAAGGCCAGAGTCCTGCCCGGGCTCGCACTTCATGCTTGGAGGCCGCCAGATGGGTGTTGACCCGTGAGTGTGACTAACCCTGAACAGAATGAATCTTCGTGGCCACCTCAGCGAGGGCCCATTAGCTCCCTGAACTTCCACTGAAAGGTCTGACAGTACATTCTGGAAATATATATGTATGGATATATACGTAAACTACAAAGGTTCCGGATTCGATTTCTGGCTAATCCACCATTTTCCGTTGTGATAAAATTAATGAAGTTTTATTTCAATTCTGTCGATCGACAAATCCAGCACTGTTTTTGAGACGAGTCTTGAATGATTGTAATGAAGGCGAGGCTTGTGTATTTATGAATTTAATCTAGATTTTGTTTTTAATATGGATTCCTTTTACCTAAATACAGAAATTTAACATATAAGCAGAAGAAAATATGAATTTAACATCTAAATGATATTTTTATCAATGATTTTGATGTCCATCGACTAAAGATAAAGTAAAATAAACCCTCCTCTCTTTACGTAATGGATTTGAGCGAAGCAGCGGAACATGTAATTCGCCACTTGAATCATTCATGTCAAATATTTGGCATCCAAAATGGCGCGGATATTATTGCAGTCGACCATTTTCAATGGCCATCAGCTTCCATTATTGGACGCTCGTCGTGATTGTATGCTTGGATGTAGATGGGATGGACCAGGGGCCACAAACCGTTGGCACAATTGGATTGTTTGTTTTGTTTGTTTCTACTTTTAATTGTGAAGTTTCACAATGGGTGGGTTTATTGTCATGCGACAATCGCTTACAAACGATTCTACTATGAAGTGTTTATATGTATGGCGTATGTATAACATGTGTGTAAGTGAGTGTCTTGTTATTGCAAACATTGTAATGCAATTCTATTAATATAATCCCAAGGTAAAATGGTGGCTTAGCCAGGAATCAAACTCAGAATCTTTCAATGTAAAATCAGGCGACCTAACCACTATGCCACCGTGCCGTGATTTTTTTAAACTATAAAATGGAAGCTTATATCTATAATACAGAGAAATTGTCCCATCATCACATGAAGCTTATTAAAGTATAATATGATACCGTGTATCAACAAGATTAAAAAAAAAACTTTAAGGCTAACTACAAAGCGAAAAAAAATAAAAAATATTATAAGTCATGTAGTTCAGTAACCTAGTACATCAAAAGTTGCATCGGGAAGTAGTTAGTTTCGTTTTATTTCTTGAATGGGATGTGCCTGCTAAATACAAGTTTTCGACCTCAAAAGCCCCCCGGAACAAGAAAACGTAATGTTATTACATTACGTCGCAACATCGATTTCTTGCTTCTAACATGACAGAATATCATTTCAAACGTAAGGTCGTAGTTAAAACATGAATCATGTTGAAGCTACAGTATACTGTTATTTTAGTATTAACCGTAAGGAACATGTTGATACATATAACCGAGTAATGGGATTTCAACAAAATTCCTTGTAATTCAACCAACTTACGATTGGAACATTATTATTCTGAATAAAACCGTAATAACAAATGGTGATATAATAAGATATCCAAATATTTTTCAGTGTATTTGGGTTTTTTTTCTATAGAGAACCCCTTTCTATAGAAAAACCTACCCAGGTCAAATTCTAATATGTTTTGTATAATCATCATTCAGTCATAATAATTAAAATTCGACCAGCAGTCGGCCGGATCATCGTCAAAACCTTTTATCGTGTTTAACATTTGTTTATCGCTTTGCATCTGATAAGAAACTGTCATTTTCAATTGATCGTGTAGTATACCTGTAGAGTGATTTCAGTTATCGCTGCTATCCCCCCCCCCCCCACCTCCCACCCGCTGGACACTATAGGAGCTTGCTTTATCTATACTAATATTATAAAGGGGTAAAGTTTGTGATTATTTGTAGGTATGTAATCTATACTAATATTATAAAGAGGTAAAGTTTGTGATGTTGTAGGAAGTAATCTCTGGATCTACTGAACCGATTTTGAAAATTCTTTTACCAATAGAAAGTTACGTTATTTGTGAGTGTCATAAGCTATAAATTAATCCGAACAATGAAAAGACTTTTTCGTGGTAGTCGGATTTCCAAAGTAAGTCGGAAAAAACGGTCGAACGAAAACGTTTCTAACGAAAGCTGCCTTAACGATGAGAGATATATGATTAAGTTCCAGGGAAAAGTTGTAGAGCTTGATAATGCCTACAAAAAAGTCAATGACTGCATATGTCTAACTTTTATATTTAAGTAACAAAAAGTAGTATTTTATATTAAAAAAAATAATTTAAATCGTGAGGTCATGTTTATTGGTCATATTATCAACAATTATGAATTCTTATCAAAATAAGTAAATTTATCGTCTCAAGCGTTTAAAACAAAAGACTTTTCCCTTTTACTGCATAAATAGTTAAAGAGATAATACGACATAGGTATGGAACCGCGACCGTGTCGTAATCTATACTAATATTATAAAGAGGTAAAGCTTGTATCTACTCTCTGAATCTCAATGTTTCTCAAGTGTGTTAAACAAAAGACTTTTCCCGTTTACTGCATAAATAGTTAAAGAGATAATACGCTCACAAATAGGTCACTCACAAGAAGCCACTCACAAATAACTGTATTATAGTCAAATTGGCATGAAAATACATATCTACATATGCAGTAAAAATATAACCCTTCTTTTGGCAGTCAGTAAATAAATCATAGCACTCATTACTAACCAAACCACACTCATAATTTCATCACATTTAAAAAGTTTTACCGCCCAACGAAGTGGGCACGGGTCAGATAGTCGTTTATAATAGTTAAGGTTTAAAAAATATATAAAATAACGAACGAAAATAGGATACATTATTTTTTAAATGGTTAACCAAAGGTTTACCACGCCACCGCCTCCCTTTTAATTTGTCATACCTACCAGTGATTTGACTACCCTCGAAAATGGCCATGTACCAATGTGTAATACATTGACATGTAGGTAAATATTTACACAAATACATCGGCCAGAGCTTATTATGGAGGATTAATTTCAGAATGAATCTCGGGATTCGTTCTTCAGCTGCTTGGTCAATGCCATGTTATTATTATCATACAAAATATAAATACCTACGGCTTTATAAGAAAATAGATATTTTACAAAATTTCTAAAGACGTGTTATAATATTAGGATATTAGGTAGGTATCTACTTATTAATATATCCATGGCAGTCTTCTCCCCAAGGGGAATTTAAATGGACGCCATAAGTGCCTAGTAAATTCGATCTCCTGCACACATGTTACGAAAATATGTAGACACCCCTATTATATAATACGATTGACATTCAATAGGTACGAAGTGAGAAATTCGTGGACGAAATATGGAGAAGGGCTCAAAAAGCTAATGATATATAAATTGAAAAATATGTCATTAATACCTATCTATAATAAAGTTGAAGAATACTCTTAAGGGGCTCTCTAGACGATCAAGCATGCTTGTCAAGCATCGCGTCGCGGGCTGGGAGAGGATCGTAAACCGCAGGAAGTAAGCAAATATTTTTTTTATTATTTACCAAAAATGCCTCATTTTGTAGTTTATACCAGGGAGTCATGTTAATTAGACGTAATTGATTGATGAATGACGGTAAAAATATTTGGATATTTCCTGCGGTTTACGATCCCCTCCCAGCCCGCAACGCGATGCTTGACAAGCATGCTTGATCGTCTAGAGAGCCCCTAACAAGTTGTACCTACCTAAACCTTTCGAGTTAACAATAAAAAACTGAATGCTTAAAAGAAATACTGAAAATTACTACCCGAATATGAATGGGTACTTACATACATGAAGGTTTAAAATTCAAGCGCAGATTATCTACGTGATATATAAAATTTCACAAATTGAAAACTATTTCACAAGTTATCATATGTACCTACTATCGTGCTGTCGTACTATCGTACATATCGTGCTATTAATAAATAAGAAATGTTTGATAATTTCAGCAGTATTAAAAAATTATATAATTTCAGCAGTATTAAAAATTATAAACAGTAATAAAAAATGGCAATATAAAAAATATATGCAAATTTTAGACAATTTAGTAATGATAATAATAGTTAATCTCTAATAGACCACTTAAAAAATGCAATTATAAAATAGTAAATAATAAAAAGAATAAAGAATAAATATAATCAAATATCGACAAACAAATATAAATAATAAAATATAAAAAAATAATCAAATATCGACTCGAACGATATTGTCAAAATCCATGATGCCTTAATTTGGTTTTTAATTAAAATACACTGCATCTCTTTCTTAAAGTGATCCTCACCAAGGCGTCTAATGCATAATGGAAATTTATCGTAGGAAGTCAATATATTAAAAAAATAAAAACACGACTGCCGTTACAGAAACTGAAGTATTGTATTATAAATAGGATAGAAAACGAATTTACCGCGTGAAATTTGTAGGACCCGACGTTTCGGTGACGTTGCAGCCGCCGTTGTCTAGGGTAGACTGAAGTCTGTTGTTTTGCGGGTAGGCCGCAAACCGCTGCCGCCACTGCGTAGGTTATAACGGTGGTGGGGGGCCGGGCTCGGAGCGCGGGAATTTTTAAAATCCGTCTTGCACACAACACTCACTGTATCCTGTTTTACGTCTTTGCGTTCGGCGTTCGGCGGCGGGAACATTTTAAGAAGAGGGTTCCACGTAGAAGAAAGTTTGTAGCCGTCATCTCTATTGAAGTTCGGAGTTCTTTTTATTTCAATGGCTTCCCGGATCATGCGAGGAAAGTAGAATTGTTCCTTGGATAGAACAATCGGATTTTGAAACTGCATCCAGTGGTTACTTCCGCTATCCAATATATGTTCGCAGATCGCCGATTTTTCTCGCTGAACGTTTTTAACAGCTTTGATGTGTTCTGTCAGTCGCGTGGCTATGGGCCGTTTCGTTTGTCCAACGTAGGCTAGACCGCAGCTGCATTCGACTTTATACACACCCGGGGTTTGCAGTGGTGCTGCAACGTCACCGAAACGTCGGGTCCTACAAATTTCACGCGGTAAATTCGTTTTCTATCCTATTTATAATGTCAAACAACCGCGATAGTCTTCGATTTTATACTGAAGTATTGTATTTTAAATAATTTTTACTGGGGTGTTTTTTGGATTTTTTGTTGTTTAGGTATGTATTACTTCATATATGTATATTACATGTATATTTTCGGAATGTACTCAATCAGACCTTTCATTTGACACTTCACGATATATTTAGGTTAATTTACTTGATTTTTGGACAGTTAAGGTATGTACCCTATGACACTCGGGATGATATAACGATTATATGTAGCAATACCACATAGGTAGGTACTTTTAAATCGGTCCAAGCGTTTAGAAGTTATGTTAAAATTAAAAATCAGTGTTTCATCATTATACATACCGGTTTTTTTCGAGTGCAATTGCGTAGTTTTAAAATTTTCAAAATTTTGGATTGGAATAAATTAGTTAGAACCAAAAACGGTTACTATAGAATCGGTAATATTTCGTGATTTGTAATAGGTAATTAAACACTTTATTTTTAAATTAATTTATTTTGTAAAAATTATACCTATTCCAAATATACCTATCTCTTTGTTACTAGGCTTATCTATTCTATTCCTGGCGGCCGCGAAGAGGAAGAACGAAAATAAACTGAGCTGTCGAATTATGAATGTCAAGACGCACAGCGTAACACAGCGTTTTATATTTAAAAAGCTTATTTCTCCTTATCTCGGGATTGCGACACGTACCTACCCTATGACACTCGGGAGGAAAAAACGATTCTAACAATATGACACAATTCTAAATCGGTTCAACCGTTTAGAAGTTATGGAGAAATAAAGAAACAGAAAACATACATAAATGAAACCTGAACACAATACACTCTTTTTTTATCGGGTAGTCGTGTAAAAAAAGGAAGATTGACAGAGAAATCTAATACCACATACCTACCTAATGCATGTAATCTTTTTATTTTTCAATTTAATTTTATTATTTTACTGTATATTTTCCTAAAAATAATGTGTGCTTTCCATAATAAGAAATGGAATTAATCTTGTTTTAGAGTGATTCCCGAATGAATATCACACGTCTAAATATTCGTCCAAGTGACACGAAACAGACCATAGAAACGGCTCCATTCGTATCATTGCGACACGAGACTCTGTAGCATGTATAGGTACTTGTTATACAGCCCAACGGTGATGTAACTACGTTGGTATATACGTATAGTTGCCGGAAAGCGTTCCGTCTCTTTCTGTCCGCGAGTGTCGCCAGATGTCGCATTGTCACCATCCGCTTTGCGATTGGTCGGTGACAACGGGACAGATTTGGGCGGGGCGACCAATAAGAAGCGGTCTTTTGTTGGGCCTTTGCCATGCACTGGTACTCTTGTACTATGTCAGCCTATGCCTACAAGTATGCAATAGTCCTTACATTTAAAGTTTCCGTTCTACAAAGGAAATTTAAAATTAAATGTTTAATTATTTGAATTACACTCAAGAACAATTCATCCGGATCAATAACATAAACTTAATATCTCGAATCTCGGAAACTAAAAATGTTAACATATTCAAATAAAAAGTATTTTATAGACAATTTAATACTACTCAAATAAAATTAATATAACTCCATAATTGTTGGAAAGTAATGCTATCAAAAAGGTTAAAACGAAAAAAAAAATAAAAAAAAAATCAAAACTACATATCCACTACATAAATTTTTTCTTTTGTTTCTGTTCTCTCACAAAAAAACTATATTCAATATTTGTTATTATTATGGAAATTATTAAATAAGCTAGCACTCTTAGTTTCCGAGATATTCATAAGTTTATATTGGCGACCCGAATTCATTGCCAGTGTGTTGCATTTAATTTATTTATTTATATATATATATATATACATATATATATATATATATATATATATATATATATATATATATATATATATATATATATATATATATATATATATATATATATATATATATATATATATATATATATATATATATATATATATATATATATATATATATATATATATATATATATATATATATATATATATATATATATATATATATACTTTTTAGAATTGATCAATAAGATGATTATAAAGTAAATAATTATAAAAGCCACTTACATCGTGACGAAGGATTCCCTTGATCGGATTCGGGAATGCTTTAGGTGTTAACGAGAATGATGAATGCCTCTCACTTGCGGAAAGAGGAGTAGGTTTAAGTTGGGCCCATTTTTCAACTAGTAAACGCTCACCCTTCATCCAATTATCTCAAAAATTAAGCTACAATCCTTCTTTATACGTAAACTCACTCAATTTCCTATTATTTCAGGGGAAATAACAAGACAAGACGAGCTACTTGACAGATGGAAGAATTTAAAATTTCGAATTTCGTTTTTTTATTTTCTAAAGGTGCGATATAAAGAAGCTGCGATCAACATTCAGCTGAAAACTTAAAACTAAAAGCGTGACATGCCCTCATATCAATGAAAGGAAGCAGAAAGACTGCTTCCTTTCATTGATATGAGGGCATGTCACGCTTTTAGTTTTAAGTTTTCAGCTGAATGTTGATCGCAGCTTCTTTATATCGCACCTTTAGAAAATAAAAAAACGAAATTCGAAATTTTAAATTCTTCCATCTGTCAAGTAGCTCGTCTTGTCTTGTTATTTCCCCTGAAATAATAGGAAATTGAGTGAGTTTACGTATAAAGAAGGATTGTAGCTTAATTTTTGAGATAATTGGATGAAGGGTGAGCGTTTACTAGTTGAAAAATGGGCCCAACTTAAACCTACTCCTCTTTCCGCAAGTGAGAGGCATTCATCATTCTCGTTAACACCTAAAGCATTCCCGAATCCGATCAAGGGAATCCTTCGTCACGATGTAAGTGGCTTTTATAATTATTTACTTTATAATCATCTTATTGATCAATTCTAAAAAGAATATATACACAAAACTATCAAATATTTCAATATATATATATATATATATATATATATATATATATATATATATATATATATATATATATATATATATATATATATATATATATATATATATATATATATATATATATATATATATATATATATATATATATATATATATATATATATATATATATATATATATATATATATATATAATAATTATTTGATATCAATAGGATTTTATTGATATCAATAGGATCGATAGATTTTGCTTACAATAATAACAGGAACCGAATGACAAAACCTTAAACTAATGTTTATTCGACTGTCTGTCATCCAACTGGGACTAGCCTGTACTAGGGTGGAGAACGCTCTAATAATACAAAAGTTTTTATATACGTTGTAATACAAAGATAAACCGCAATTCCATTATAAAATCGGCATAGAATTTAAACTAAAAGATAATTACGAGAACAAACAGAAGAGCAGAAGAAACAAAAGATAGAAAAAAACATGAGAAAATACCAAAAACTCATATAGTAGGTAAGTAGGTATTATACAATTTATTGTAATAATACCTAGTCAAAATAATTAAAAAACATTGTCAAAATATTATATTACACAATTTAAGATTTTTGGTAATACCTAAAGACCAATCTTAAAATATAATCAACAACAATCAACCCTACTATGAAGTGTTTTATGCCTGTGTGCCTGTGGCCAGGCACGTATCCAAACTTCAGTTTGGGGGGGGGGGGGGAGGGGATTCATTAAAACAATGCGCGCGTTACCAACCAAACTTGAATTTGGCCGTACAATGAAACGAAAATGTGCTGGATTTCCGGGGTTAATTCCCAACTACCCCCCCCCCCCAGGATACGTGCCTGACACTAAGTACCTATATAAGTTGCGAATTCTCCCTGATTCTCATTTTTTATCGACCGTTTTTCTAAATTAGAAACTGAAAACTAGAAACTTTTTCTAGTTTTTACTAAAAAAAAATCGTCCCCTGTGACCCCCCCCCCCCCCCGGATACCTGTGACACAGTATACCAAGACTAACAGTATATAGACTCTCTCTCGACCGATAGGGCATTGCGGGAAGAGGGTGCGAGGAATGTGGGCAGAGGGGTACGTCTCGACGAACGCATTTGGTTAGCGTTACGCTGGCGACTTTTTTGAACGTTTGCACATTCGCGTGGGACGAGTAGCGGACATCTGGCGGCCATATCCGAGCCCTTACGACTCGTGACGTATTCGCTTCGATTTCAATTTTGTTCTAAGGGAAGCTACTGTCTGGTATACCTACTGTGCCTGTGACATGTGTGTGCGTGTGTGTGTATAATATATAAATAAATAAATATAATAAATAAATAAATAAATGTTATATCTTTTCGTTTTATTTCATCGCAAGTAAGTAAAATATTTTCAGTGCCACCGAACAAATAATATGATTTCGTGCAAAAAACTCAGCTGCGAATGCAGTAACAAGAGGTGACCCACTTCTTACTCGAAATTTAATACGATTTTATACCTGCAATTTTGCGCTTTGTGCGCATGACATAGGTAGGTACACTACTGGCAGATCCGCAACACTCGCATTGTCCATTGTCATGCAATTACATGCACGACAATGGACGGTGTTGTCGGTGTTGCAAGGCACGCACTTATTATACATACCAACATATACAGCCCAATTTCGGTAAAAGCTCAAAGTGATACACATACATCGGGACATATAATTTGACGCACTGTGAATGCAGGAGAAATCCACTTTTTTGTATATAAAATTACGTTTCACTTGTGGCACCAATAAATGTAGCCGAGGGCCTTTTCGTATATTTCGTATTACATGAAGTTCTTTAACCAAATTATAAAAATAAACAATGGCAGCGTAATTCAACCGCAACATTGAGCACATACTAAACCTTAAGTTATAAATTGATTAGTATGTTATAAAATACAACTAGCATTAGTAAGTTATAAAATAATTACAAGTAAAGTACTACAAATGATTCCAGAAGCTAACGGAAAATCGGGTACCTCAATGAAATATATATTTTTGAATAGCTTAGTTAGATCTTCAGTACATGGGAAGGGGGTCAATCGCTGTCATCAATTTTGTCTACACTAATAAACACTAAATTACATCAAGCGACCAGAAATGGTACTAATGTAAAAAGATAGTTCGAAAGAGTACATACAAATGAGTATAGAGGGCGTTAAATTTTATTTGAGGTTTCAATCAAATGTCATTAGGATAATGAAAGATGCATTGCATCAATGTATCAAATATAAAAAAGGTTTTTAATAAAATCAGTCTTATTTTGTTGTTATGAGCCTTATTACAAAATAGCGTAGGTATTCTTTTAAAATGAGTTGAAAAAATGAACGCATTTTTTTTTGGATGTAACTATAAAAGATAGGATAAATAAATAAATAAATAAATAAATAACTATTCAACCCTGGGAGAAAACCGCGGCACTGAGCGCTCTTCTCTTGCGCAAGCAAATATATACCCAATTTCTAATTGTTTTTTGCAGTGTTTTCTCCTTTCTAATGACAATAATTTATATTATGTCGTATTGCTAAAAGAGTGAACTTTAATATAGTATAAGTATTATATAAGAATCTTATTTTATTTCTGAGTATATTATCATCATGATTTTTTTTTAATTTTGTGTAATTGTAAGTAATGTATACCTTGGATATGTGGTCAAAAAACGAAAAAATAGAGCCGTAGTGTACATCAAGAATACATGACGGACATAAAAAAAAATAGTATACGGTTTTCGTTGTAGTGATATTACTGTATTAAGGAGCTCAAAGTTTGCCTTCCGAGCGTTTTACGAATAACGACTTTCGGAAAATGGGCTGAATAAGTAAATAATATTCGTTATATCTAAAATTAAAGGCCGCTATGGTCAACATCAAGAAATGGTCCAGGTAATTCAGTAATTAAAGTTTGTAGAAATCTCTTCATTTCTTGGAATTAGAACGCCAAAAATCCACTTTTCTTGCCTTTCTGGAAAAAATATGTGATAGGGCTCTTAAGATCAATACTTTACTCGTCCTCTCTACCTTGTTTAAAATATAAATAAATATATAGGTATGCAGGAAGAACGGTTTCTTTCCTAAAGCGTTTTCTAAGAATTATATTTAAATCAAAACAAATTATTGCAATCGAAGACTCGCGGTTGTTTGACATTATAAATAGGATAGAAACGAATTTACCGCGTGAAATTTGTAGCACCCGACGTTTCGGTGACGTTGCAGCCGCCGTTGTCCAGGGTAGACTCGACAGTCTACCCTGGACAACGGCGGCTGCAACGTCACCGAAACGTCGGGTGCTACAAATTTCACGCGATAAATTCGTTTCTATCCTATTTATAAATAATTGCAAGTTCTTAACCTATCTCAAACAGTGAAAATTGGCATTATGAAATCAATTTTATGTGACTCGCGTGTAATTAAAAAATAATAAGATAATACTAAAAACACATTTTTTAAAACAAGCTTTTATTAAAATGCTTTGTCTCGAGCCAACCGGTGTCCGGTGCAGCAGCCATATTATAGTGGAACCTAAAACGGGCTATCATAATTGCATGCTATACATAATTTCGTGTTTTTGCTGTTGGCCGTTGAGGAGTCCCCTGGTTAGAAGCCAGCCCTGGGTGCAGAAGCCATGTCGCGGTGAAACTTAGAACGGGTTATCATCAGTGGAAGCGTATACAAAATTTCGTTTCTGTGCTGTTGACCGTTGAGGAGTACTCTCGTCAGAAGCCAATCCTGTGTGCAGAATCAGGTCTTGCTTACCATAAAAATGCATTGTCATCGGAACTGAAACAACATGTAAAATTTCGATTTCATAGGATAAGAGAAAGTGGTTCTAATTCTGCTTGCAAGATTTGACCTAAACAAACATACTGACAAACATTGCAAGGTAAATAAAAGCTTGTAATAAAAATATGAGTCTTGTAGATATTTTTTTAGTCTTTCGCGCTATGATACAAAATTTTAGCATTGAGATGTTTCTTTAAAAAAATAAATAAAATCTGAAGTCATCACCTTTTTGTAATTTGTAAGTTTTCGTGTAATCTATCGCTGTACACAACTCAAAACTATATTGGAAATAGGTACAAAGTAAATGACTAAAATGTAATGATGCGATATATATATTTTTTTAAATATTATTTTTCAACAAACTAAACAACGCCCTAGACAAATAATCGAGGGCGATATCAGGAGACTGCCAGTGCGAATGTAATAAGAAATGGAAATCCTAGACTTCTAAGCGAATCGGCCGACTTAAGGATTTTTTATTCTTTTCACCATTTAGGTACTGGTCTTTCAACACCAAAATAAAAAATAAAAAAATAAAAGTAAAAGCCAAATTGTAATAAAAGTAAAAGCCAAATTGTAATAAAACTTTTTACCTCCGGTGAGTGTGGTTCGGTTAGTACTGAGTGCTATAATTTATTTCCTGACTTCCAAAAGAAGGGTTACATTTTTACTGCATAGGTATGTATGTATTTGCATGCCAATTTGACTATAATACCGTTATTTGTGAGTGTCTTCTTGTGAGTGTCTTATTTGTGAGCGTATTATCTCTTTCACCATTTATGCAGTAAAAGGGAAATTATATGCAGTAAAAAGGAAAAGTCTTTTGTTTTAAACACTTGAGACGATAAATTTACTTATTTTGATAATAATTCATAATTGTTGATAATGTGACCAATAAACATGACCTAACGCTGATGCTATCGCTGATTTTTTGTAGGCATTATCAAGCTCTAAAACTTTTCTCTAGAACTTAATCATATATCTCTCATCGTTAAGGCAGGGTTCGTTAGAAACGTTTTCGTTCGACCGTTTTTACTGACTTATTTTGGAAATCCGACTACCACAAGAAAGTCTTTTGATTTTTCATATTAATATATAGCCTATGACACTCACAAATAACGTGGCTTTCTATTAGTAAATGATTTTTCAAAATCGGTTCAGTAGATCCAGAGATTACTTCCTACAACGTCACAAACTTTACCTCTTTATAATATTAGTATAGATTATTTGGGAGTACCTACATAGGTACCATTTTTTGAAATCGCCCATGATTCTTTTTTGTTTTTTGTTTTTATATGAAATGATACCTACTGGAGAAATTAAAACAAATATATATCGCGTCATTACATTATAATCATTTAGTTGGTATATTTTACCAAAACACTTTTAAGTTTTACGATAGATTAAAAGAAAAACGCAAATTACAAAAGGTCATGGACTTCAGATTTAATTTATTTATTTTAGGTAAAAAATTAAAATAATGAAATGGAGCATCATAGATTATTTTTTTTATTATTATTTAAATGCAAAAGATTACAAAATGACAATTTTCGACTGTTTGAGGGAGGTAGTCGCCTAAAGTCAGATATCTAAATCTAAACACATAATCCTACTATATATAATATTATAAACGCGAAAGTTTGTATGTATGTATGGATGTTTGTTACTCTTTCACGCAAAAACTACTGAATGGATTTTGATGAAACTTTACAATAATATAGCTTACACATCGGAATAACACATTGGCTATAATTTATAAAGATATATGGTTTTCTATCATCATTATCACAATTTTCCATCACCACGCGGGTGAAACCGCTGGGCGCAGCTAGTACATACATATGCAGTAAAAATATAACCCTTCTTTTGGCAGTCAGGAAATAAATAATAGCACTCAGTACTAACCAAACCACACGCATAATTTCATCACAAGTAAAAAGTTTTACCGCCCAACGAAGTGGGCACGGGTCAACTAGTGATAAATATAAATACAAATCTTATTAAATACCTTAGGGATAAAACTGCGAGTTTTAATGTGCAATACTTTTAAATTAGATATATCGCTTAGATAAGATCTTCCATGGAAATTTCTACATACTTAGACAAATTCGTGATAATTGATTCCACGAATTAATTAGTGCTATATTTAAAATTAATTGATTATAATGGAGGTTATCTGTACAATATTCAATTGTGTCAGCCCAAGACTTTCCCGGCAAGTAGTAAAGGCCTGATTTTTACTGAATATTAATTTCATAAATATAATCGATGAGCGCTGTATCTCGATTGGCGGATGATCCAGATTGGGTTCAGTTACACAACCGCCTCTGGCGGCGCGTTTCGTTTCTCTGCTAGCCTCGGGAGGTTCATCGTTAATACCTACTTGATTAAAATGTATGTCGAAATTTAAATACCTATTATTAGTGCAGCTTGTAGGTATACGAGATATTCCAACGAAGATTTCACAAGGCATCTGTGTGACACCAATTCAAGTCTTTGAGTCCAATATTTTAAGAATGATATATGACTAGTCCGCTCTTTAGTGGACCGATTTAAACCACAATGTTTTGAAGTCCTGCCATGACTAAATAATGCCTTCATACCAAATTTCTGATCAATCAGATTAAGCGTTTGGGCGCTATCGTGGATGAACACAGAGAGACAGACAGACAGGCAGAGAGACAGACAGACACACATACAGACTTCAATCTGGAAATGGTCTTACCTGATCGTCTCAGTGGGGCTCAAAATGGATAAGTCCGTCTTTATCTCGAAAAAAATAATTGCGCGTTCACAACGCTTTCCCTCCTCCTTGGTTAGTGGACCCGGTAAGTAAACAAGTAAGTAAATATTGGGTCCTTACCTATGTAATTGCTGTTGTTAACAATCCAATATCTGTTGTAGTTGATGTGTCTAGTTGGCCACTTTTAACTTGGATAACTTGGGTTTGAGTTGGAATTTCAAATTCAAATAAATTTTATTTCAAAGGCATGTTATTCTTTTTAACACGCTTTTATTAGGTCGACCTGTATGTAACTAACTATGTAATGGAATCTAAGGTAACTAATTTAACCATCTTCCAAGGATCGTAGCGTCATGAAAATTGGCAGCTGTATATGTAGTTCTGATGTCAATACAATAATATGGTACTGTCGAACTGATCTGATGATGGAGTCGGAAGATATAAACTGGAACTTCATGATGGAACATCGTATCATAGCTGTGTTTGGACTTGTTAGAAAAGTCTTGGAATGAACTTTGACCACGATTAGGTTTCAAGGTGTGATGATGTGGTTTTTACGTGCATTTATTAAAGCGTGTTTTCAGTGTTTTTTTAAAACTATTAATTTATTTAAGAATCAGCTGGTTATTTGTCTTTCCGTCATTTGCTTTTGCTAAAATATTTTAATTTTTGCAACCATAGTAAAGTCGAAAATATGCATTATTTTTAAGTATGAGATCCTGTACTGGTGTTCTCTATTACAGATTTTTGTTGTCTGGCTATACAGTTACCGTAAATGTATACTGTTAAGACCTGCATACAATGATGGAGAATCTCGTGATTAAATCACAGGTCAAAATAGATATTTCCATCTTCATCTCGGTTTTTTAGTGCATTCGCAATACTTGCCCTTCTCTTTGTTTGGTAGGCCGGGAAAGAAATAAGGAAAATTAAAAACAAACGAAATATTTTTGTCGTTTTGCTTCTCTTCGAAGCACAGAGAGCTACGTATCACCAGTAGTATTCCATACTGAAGCGTATAAACTGAAGCCCCCTAAAAATGTACTGCCTTCTTTCATAGCGAACGCGAGCGGGTGATTTTAAATACAAAATGAAATATTATATTTTAAGCGTTCAGCCTCACATGGGTACGGAATTAATTACTGCCGTTGCTATGCGAACGACAAACAGGGTATTCCCAGCAGGATCTTTTGTGGGGTGGACGTATCCGGGAGGACGCGGTTGATGACTCAACCCTCCCTTAATTAAATCAGGGACGTCATTAGTCCCTGTCCCAAATATGGGAGGAATGGAGGAGGAAAGAGAAGGAGGGGGATGGGGAGGGGGGGGGGGGGGGGGGGGAGGCCAGAAATGGTTAAATGGAAAGTAACTCGGTAGATAATATTATATATTGTAGGGTTGCTAACATCAGCTATAGGCAGGCAGCCTTACCACACGTCAATGGCGTGACAGATCGCATACGTAGGTACTAGGGCCATCCAGAAAGTAAGGTTACAACGTATTTATTTTAATTGAAATTCACAGGAGACTTCAAGAATATATTAAACTATTTTGGAATATAATCATCATCGTGATAAAAACTTTTTTGTTGTTGTGGCATTAGCTTGACCTCTGCCGTCAGCTCTTTCCACCACTTCTTCACAGATTCCTCGTCCTCCTGATAGTTGTAAAAATATTTCCGATCCAAGACATCCTTTAGTTTAGTGAAAAGGTTTTAGTCCGAAGGCAAACACTTGGATGAATAGGGGAAATGGGTGACAATATCCCATCCAAACAATGTCAGCAGCTCCTTTAAAACTCGCGTGGTATGGGGCCTGATATTGTCATGCAAAAGGATGACTTCATGGGTCAGCATTCTCCTTCTGCGGCTCTGAATTGCTCTTTTTATGGTATAACAGTAACCCTCTGCATTTATGGTAGTCCCTTTAGGCAGGGGCGGATCGTGCGTTTGTGGGGCCCCGGGCTAATATTACTTGGGGGCCTGCCTAATTAATCAACTAATTGCCATTTTGCCATTGTACACAATATATAAAAAAAGAGGACAATACAATAATTTATTTGTTTAATATGACAGACACACAAACACAACTGACACACAAAAACATTTAACTTTTCACTAAAATAGACAAAACAACCAATAATATCTAAATTAGTAGCTTATTATTTGAAGTAGTAATAACGCAAGCAGTAATATTATTTGTAAAGCTAGTTGAAATAAGTAAAATTTAAACAAACATTCATTACTAGTTACCTATTGACAAGGCACTAGCCTCGGTAGGAACTGAACTGCTATACATAGATGTTATTTCTATGAATAAAGAATTTTTTGTTAAAAAGTTTTGTAAAAGAATTTGTCGCTAGCGGTCCGCCCCATCCACCGAGAAATTGATACATGAAGCTTGTTCGCTGCGAATGACTGCGTTTGCGAGAAAATACACTGAAAACAAGCGGCGGAGAGTCCCCGGAATAGATGCAAGATTTAGATCTCAGGGTTGCCAACCTTATGATAGGATTTTTGAAAATTTCAGATTTTGTTTTTTAATTCACAATATTCTCCATTATTTTCAATGGAGGCTGGGGCCCTTTATAACCACGGGGCCCTGGGCTGCAGCCCAAAAAGCCCTTGTATAGATCCGCCCCTGCCTTTATGTATATAATCCACCTGCAGCATCCCCTTACCGACCCATAAAACATATGCCATCACTTCACCTGGCATGTAGTGGGTGACCTAACAAACTAACCGTTAGGACACCCACTACATGCCAGGTGCAACAACTCGGAAATAAACAAAATCCATCGGCCTCAGGAGCCCTTGTCACTTTACTTTCTGGATGACCCTCGGTATTATGCTGAACAACTAGAGCTGTCGACTACAAAGGGCGAACTCGTCACCTCCGGAAGTTTTAACGATATTAGATCGTTCTGTCTCCCCTGAGGTGAGCGCAAAAGACTTAGGACAAAACAGTTCACCGTCAAGTTTCGCTACATGTCCGTAAGAGACCAACGCCTTACAGCGAGGTATGTTACCCAGCGGGCCGACACTCACGCCCTTACTACCAGTTACAAACTAGAATACTCCGGTTTCCCGCCTGGTTCGGGGTTCGAGGTCCTCTCCCTTACGTATCGGTGAAACGGTGTCTACCGAATCTATCGCGGACAACGGCATCATTTGCCCGGCTGCTTACCCGGTATCGGGTAGCCGATTGGTCGTTTCAAGAGCAGCTGCCGTAAGGCGAACAACTACCCCCCGCTCTATAGGAGACAGTACTGTTTCCAGAATCATCGGGCTTTCGGTCAGAATGCACAATCGATTGGCTGACGCCGCATGGTGCTCAAATCGTTCAGCAGCGCCCGAAGGTTGACTACTAGGGGATCCTACTCTGATTAGCACTTCTACGTGTATTCCGCCGGATCGGTGTTGACCCATGAGTTTGTAAATCGATCGTTAAACTCTATATCTGAGGCCTCTAGTCTCCGAGGCCTCTATCTATGACATCCTGTCATACCACTTCAAACCCCGGGCGTGTATAAATCGACCCGACTGATGGGACATTTTAAAGCTGTTAACAAGTAAATATTTTCAAAAAAATTAGAAATCACGACTGCCATTACAGAAAGTGAACTATTGTATTTATAATTATTCTCATTACGGGTTTTTATTGAAATACTTGTGATTTATGTATGTATCCATATAGAT
This sequence comes from Micropterix aruncella, assembly GCA_944548615.1. Taxonomy (NCBI): domain Eukaryota; kingdom Metazoa; phylum Arthropoda; class Insecta; order Lepidoptera; family Micropterigidae; genus Micropterix; species Micropterix aruncella. The sequence goes on from OX155961.1 coordinate 26,496,206, forward strand.
ATATGTATATTTCCGGAATGTACTCAATCAGACCCTCCATTTGACACTAAATACTATATATTTATGGTAATTTATTAACATTTAGACAACTAGTTACTTGATATTTGGACAATTAAGGTAGGTACCCTATGACACTTGGGATGACATAAGAGTTCTAACAATATTATACACTTCTAAATAGGTTCAAGCGTTTAGAAGTTATGGTGGCATAAAGAAACGGAAAACATACATAGATGAACCCTGAAGACATTTCAATCCTTTTTTGTTAGGCAGTCGTGTAAAATCGATCAGCGACAAAAATCGGCAGTCTGGGAACACATTTTGGAGAGCGAAACTTTTCACTGGAAGCAGTTTCAAAATCTCGCTTTGCTATCTAAATAACAGTTCTTCTTTCCCCGCATCCAGGAAGCTATTGAAATAAGAAAAACTTAGGGTTCTACAGAGACGACCACTCTACTGCTTGGAACCCTCATCTTAAAGTGTTCTCAATCAACGCCGAGCGCCAGGACGTAACACAATATACGGTGAGTTTTTACAATATACGGTGAGCGCAAGAACGTAACACAATTATACACAGTTTTTAAACGATGCAGTTGCCTGATGTCCTGTTTCTTGTTATTTTTATTTAATTATTTATTTCATAAGCAAATCAACGTAACAGTTTATACCAATCCGTTGATATGAAATATAAACATAAATATAAAAAATAATAGAATTCTTACAAGGACATACACAACATGTTTAAATAAGCATTAAATACAAATACAGGCATTAAGAACAGAAAAACTTACAAACTTAGAGTACATAAAGAGTGAAAACAATTTATGTTATTCTGACATAAACAAGTAGCGCAATGCCCACACCTTGAAGAGATGCGGGCTCGCTGTAAAAATATCAAGGTCTGACGCTGTCGAACATAGCGTATTTATGTGCCGCAAAGATCGGGTAAGCAGACTCCATCGACTTAGTTGGTGCGCGAGGACGACTCCGCAAATAGATTATGAGTGCGAGCACGATTATAATTGTCCGGAACAAAGAAACAAACCTTCGTTAGCATGCTAGGATTATCAACTCTTCCCCGGATCAGCTTGAAAACGTAGGCCATGGCGAGCATTTCTCTACGCAACTTAAGAGAGTTATAGCCCACCATGCCTAGTAAAAAACTAGTAGGGTATAAGTACGAATAATATTCGTACTGCTTGAAATATATAAAGCGTAAGAAACATTTTCTAATTTTTTCCAACATAGTGATATAATGATCCTGATGTGGATTCCGTGCTTTGTGTTTAGAATCAAATAGAATAGAATATCTTTATTGTGCTAAAAATTACATCATTTATTAAATAATTCACTGGTTTTATAAAATCATTTTATGTTTAGGTAGGTAAATGGCAGACTTATCACTTTAGCAACATCTTAAAGTTGACCATTTGATAACCTAATTTTTAATTGTCATCGTAAGTACACATCGAAGTTATAAAATAAATTTAAAATAAACTAATACAAGTTACAATTGGGTTACAATAAACCATTTGTGTTCTAATTTTGCCCAGGGAATGATAAAGGAGAGCATTAGATGGGGGTATTTGGTTAGTGGCTTTGTGAAAGTACATATGTGTATCTTTAACTATTTTTTGAAAGTTAGCAACGACGGTGCATGCCTGAGAGTGTTTACATAGCACTGAAACTATGCCTCATAGCAACAACTGGGTTGTCCCCGGATTCCAATTAATTCAGAGGAACCCGAATTGGTCCTTGATCCGCGTGGCTACACCTCTATGCCGACGGGGCAAACCAATCCCCCTTCATCATCCCTATAACCCCCTTTCTCTCCCTCTCTCCACTCCCACCCTCTCTCTCGTTTTCCGCCCATTTTTCGCGAGCGCCGGCAAAAAACCCGTCCTCTTAATTAAAATAACCCGAGGTTCGTTTGACCCGACTGGGATCGTTTATCCACCACGCCCGATTATTTTTAGGGGAAAAACGGAGAGAAACGGGTTCGATGGATACATTTCAGCGTTTGATAAAATCGGAGGTGGTTGTATTTATACGTTCACCCACAATGACGCAGTATCAGAATCGTATTTATACACGTCTATATAGGCCGCAGTCTTGAGGCCGCTTTGGAAGAGGTAACTTCCATAGTGTGTATCGTTGCCTGTCGCGACGATCGGTCTTCTGTTGCTTACATATACAGTTTTTAGGGCTTCTGGAACTTCTGCCATTTTACTTTACCGGCCCACCAACAGACGAAGAGGTAAAGAATTGTGAAAGCGCAAAAATTTTTCGTGATGAAGATGGATATATACAATTTGTTTCCCCCCCTCCCTAGACGAAAAGTTTATCTTGAGAATAATAGTACCAAAAAAAGTCATAATTTTCCTTTGGCGATCAGTGAAACCGTACTCTTAGAATTCGCAGAGAAGAAAAAATAACATAAAATATAATACACGATTATTGTGTCATTTTTTTTTAATTGAGTTTTTTACGCAATGTAGTATTTTTACTATTACGAAATAAAACAACTTTAATTACACGGAATACAACTATTTTTACACGGAATAAAACATATCGAATTAGATTTTTGTTTCGCTGTAAAAAAAAAATATATATGACTTTTAATTTTATCTGCTTTGAATTTTTCGATACAAATTATTTATTATAATTTTTATGTAATAATAATATAATTAATTACGATTATGGTTATTTATTAAATATATATTTTTTAGATTATTTTACTATTGTTTTTTTTATTTCACTGATTTATTTGTAATTTTGATTGTAGGTACCTATATAAATCTTATAATCGGTTTTGTTCTTACTTTTTCTCAACAATTATTTTACTTTTTTTTGCCTATTTTTGTGTTTATTATTGCTTCTTTTTAAAATCTTTATTTATTATTATTATTATTATTATGAATGATTCTTTATTACATTTTTAACATTGTAATTACTTTACAACTATTGTAATATTATGACGATTTTTATCTGGTCTTATTTTAAGTACTTATTTACACTTTTTCATTTATGATTTAGATTTACATTACTTCAATCCACTTTTATTTTTTTTTAAATTATGTAGTAAATAAAATTGCTCCTGTCATTTTTTTAACGTATTCACACATTATTTAATGTATAGTATTAGATTGTGCGCCGAAGCACCAGATTTACTTTGTTAGGCGACATCGGACAGTACCTACCTAAATATAATTTTAAAATTGAGTTTAATTTATTACCGTGGATTAAGTAATTTAGTTTCATATTATATTTCATTATATTTCATGATTTTATTGCAATATTATTTATGAATTACTTTAATTAAAAAATAAATATAAAACATGTAGCCTATAATATAGGCCTCAGATCAACACTCAGAGGAGAGAAGCCCCGTTGCCGTGCTGCCCTTCGGCAAAAAAGGGTAAGTAACCCACATTTTAATAATTCCCACTGCCGTTAACCCCTTTGCGTCCGCGGGTACATAATGCACGCATCTGACGAGGCATTACAATAAGGATCCACCCCAGCTCCCGCCCAGAGCGACCGAAAAAACTAATAAAAATTAAAGGAGTGAGCAGATTTGAGCGCGCACTCCCCTCCTTTTGCGCCGTATGCGCGTAGCGTTGCCGAAAATTATGCACAACTATTGCCGTGCTTTTTTTGGGCAAAAATGGCGCCAACATTTATAAATTAATAATTATACAGTCCCTCAAACCGCAAGTGTTAGATTCTTAGGTGTGAATATCGATGAAAATCTAAAATGGAATTTACACTGTGAGAACCTCGAGGACAGATTAAGTCGGGCATGCTATGCATTACGAATCATAAGGAAAACGCTAAATGAAGTCGAGACTAAAAATGTGTATTTTAGCTACTTTGAATGTATTTTAAGTTACGCTATTAGTACTTGGGGTAATTGTTATGCGTGCCACAGAGAACCTCTATTCAAACTGCAAAAAAGAGCAATACGCATTATAGCAAATTTGAAATGGGACGAATCCTGCAGAAGTCATTTTAAACGACTGAAAATTCTAACGTTCATTTCATTGTACCTTTTAAATGTACTAACGGATTTCCAAAAGAAAAGAAACCATAAAAAAAATCCGATATTCATGACATAAACACCAGAAACAAATCAAAGTACATGTTACCTAGTGCAAAGTTAAAAATAGCGAGACAAGTCAAGGAATACTCCGGTCCCTATTTTTTTTAATACGTTACCTCCATATATTAAAGACATTAAAAATAACAATATATTTAAAAAGTTCTTTAAAAAGGTTCTTTTAGAAAATATTTTTTACATCTATGAAGAATACGTACCTACACGAACAACTAACGAAAGTATTGTGTACAATCGAAAGTTAAATATGTATAAATAAATATTTAAAGGTTTTGAAGACGATAAACTAAACTTGACACTTGAAACATACAATGTAACGATTTTAAATGAAATGATTATAAATTGTAATTCCTTTTCTAAATTTTATATTTTGTTTTAATTTTATTTGTTTTAAGTGAATGCGACTAAATATTATTATTATTGTGATTTGATATTTTTAAATGATATTTTAATTTAAATTTTAATCGTTAAATTATACTAATTTTATTTCTTATTCTTTTAATTTAAGTTATTTCTCATGCTTTCAATTATTATTAAGTACCTGTTATTATTATTTTTTTTGGTTTTTAAATTTATTTTTTATAAGAACTTTTTATTGAATTTTATTTGGTCACAGAATGGGATTTAATATAACTACATATAAATAATATTTTGAATTAATCGATTTGTTATTGTCTTAATTAGGTTTAAATTTTCTGTAAGTTCTTTAAATTTGTAATTGCACAACTTGGTTTTTAATTTAATTCGGATATTTTAGTACATATGTTCCTACAATCTGTAAAGATTTTTGAAAATAAACTGAACTAATCTTATACAGACGAAGATCAGAAACTGAGCAGATCACGAGCATTTTTACATGTCTAGGGCGTGACAAATCGAAAAAGTAAGGTACTTAACAAGTTCGACATAATAACGAACTCCCAACCGACCCAAAATATAGATCGATCTCTGAACCCTTTGAAGGATGTAATACCACTGCAAACCCCGGGTATGTATAAAATCGAGTGCAGTGTGGTTAAGCCTACGTTGGACAAACGAAATGGTAGATAGCCACTGGACTGATCAAAGCTGTTTAAAACGTGCAGCAAGAAAAAATCGGTAATCAGCGAACACATATTGGATAGCGGAACTAACCGCTGCTTGAGGTTTCAAAATCCCAATGGGCTATCCAAAGACCAATCTGATTTTCCCCAAATTTTTCGGAAAACCATTGAAATAAGAAGGACCCCGAACATCAATAGAGATGACGGTTTCAGACTCTCTACTACTTGGAACCCTCTTCTTAAAATGTTCTCAAGGCCCATCGCCAAGCAGAATACAGTGAGTATTATGAAATGTTCTATAATGATATTCGGCGGTATTTAACTATAGGAAATAATCAATGTATAGAGATATGCTAAGTTGCCAAATAATAATAGGTAGGTAGATAAATTTTGAGATTATAATAAATACCCTTCCTATGTGAGCTAACCATTCTTGGTTAGACGCTTTCCGCGCTGTGCTAACTGTAATATTTATTCATTATTATCTTAATTGTTTTTCGATATAATCTTGTAACGTTATAATATTTCAAATTTCAATGCGATCATTTTGCAGTTATTCTTTTTACGATCCGTATAGTAGTTTAAAAGTTATGCGCAAAACTATCCCGGGCAGAAATTTTTACCCCGCCATAGGAGGGGTTAAAAAATGTTTAAATATGAAAAGGAAAATTGTCCGAACAAACAAAAATGGGGTAGTTAAGTTCTAAGAAAATCCACATTACGTAAATGTTAAACTATCAAACCATACTATATTGATTGAAACTATAACATAACTACATATTATTATGTATGCATAACCACATGCATATTAAAATGCACGGAATTACAACATACGGATTATTACATATGAGCCGTAGTAACCGGTAATAATAATATATCATATCCTGAATAAGATTACTTTTAAACATTCTTCTTATAAGCATCTATCCTAATTTCATTTAGGCTATAAAATAGGTAGCTAAACAGTATCTTCTTAATCGCATTTTATACTGAATAGCTTTTGTCATATAAATAAAGAATGCTGAGTAGTTTATTTTTTTTTCCTAAGTCGATAGAGGCTCATGTTGTCGTTGGCCAAAATACAAACAGCAGTAAGATAATCATGTTTTACATGTTGTCTCTTTTATAACAAGGTGTGGATTATTCAAGGCTATATATAAGCAAAGGTTTAGATAAGCAAATTTTTTCTTTATTTTCTATGTTGATTTCTATTTATGTTTCATAGCAATGTCAAATATTTTTATTCCTTATTAATTACAGTTAATTGAATAAACAAAGTTCCTATAGTCCTATTCCTATATTCTCATTCATGCTCTAAAGTGAGATCTGTATGATTTTGGTATACTTACCTATAGTTGATTCAATAGTTTGTGAAATATCACATATTGTCTTTTTTATAACATGGCGTCGATTATTCAATGCTCAGAAAAGCAAATTAACGTTATTTGCTATGTTGATATTAAAATTCATAGCAATGACAAATTGTTATTGTTATAAATAACAAATATGCTTAAAAAAATAAAAAAAGTTTCCTAAATCCCAAAGTTTCTGAACTTTTAATATCGTTTGACTCTTTTTATATAAAAAGTAGTTTTTTCATGCCTAGTTTCCACTACTAGTTTAATGAAAATCACAACACCTCATTATCAGGCCTAGTGTTACAATATTTTTTTGAAATTGCCGTTTAACGGCATTTAATTATGCCGTATTTAACCCCGACCTATACTCATTATGCGCGTGTGTGTGTGGGTGTGTTTTGGTGAGAGACGATTTCGCCCGGGGAGAGGGTCCCTTTGTACGGCAAAGGGTGCCCCTTTGCCGTCGCTCGGTCGACCCTTTGTCGCCGCGCTGAATGGGTTAAAAGTGTAGCGGCGATGAAAGAGTTTGTCCTGTACCGCTTTGGCTGGCGTTTGAGGTTTAATGAGAGCCGTCCATTTTCGTATTTCATAATTTAGATCCATAGAGCAAGAGCCGGAACCGGAAAATAACGTGATTTTGTTGGCAGCTTTTAAAAAAGGTTTGAAATATACGACTGGCCAAAAGTATTGCAAGATTGAAAATTCTAACATTTTATTTGAAATAGCTTAAAAAAAACTTTATTTGAAATGAAACTGGATTTTTTAAATGTCAATATGTTGTAGAAGTTTCAAGCTTTTGCGCCATACTTTACGATGCAATCTTTACCAACGATTGTGTCATCCCAGATGGTGAATTTCCATTTTAATGAAGTATGATTTCTTTTTGATTATTTCATATCGTTGCGATATTTTCATTTTATGTAGGTAACATATTTATGTGTATGACTTGCGGGATGGCAGTCAGATGGCGATTTTCTCTGATTTGGCACATATATTTAAGGGGCACGAGTCACAGATTTAAATTCATTGAATTTCAAATATAAAGGAAATAGTTGTCTAAATGTCTAATTTTACAAATGTCAATAAGTTAACATAGGTAGATATATCGTCTTTAACGTCAAATGTATGGCGTGATTCAGGAAAAATCCAGAAATATACATGTATCTAAATGGATAAATATATAAACTACAAATATTTCATAAAAAAACCTTTTTTTAAAAATTCAATAGTTCATTTTATATAGCTTCAGTTGTGTTTTTTATTCTTTTTAATATATTTACTTGTTAACGTCGTTACGTTGAAATGCCGTAAGAAATGCTCTTTCCCGTCATGTTACCGGGGCCTGGTCAGCACTGAGATGGGTGACCGCGTGTTTACTCTCAAGTGATGTTTTATAAACCAGGCCTGTAAGATAACTATCGTTACACATTCTGTAACGTCACATCTAACACAGAAGACTACAAATATGCTATGAAATGGCGTGGGAGGAGGTTGGATTGGCGAGACGCGGAAGGGAATGGGGGGGGGGGGGGTGGCTTGTCTACTTGCCGAGAAAGTCTTGGGGTAACACAACCGATTGTTTTGATATGTTGTCATCTTTGTCTTTGGCATAAGTAGGTATGAGAATATCATCAAGCGACAATTTGTCTATAAAAACCGCCAAAATTCGAGGCAAAATTTGATGTGATTTTTAATCCGGATTTTAACCTCCTTGCCATGTCCCAGTTGTCGCTTTATAAGAAAGTTTACAGAAGCATATTTCCTTGTCCTTGATATTAGTGTACTTTTTTAACCCCACCTGATGCAATGGTTTACCCGCCATCCTCGTGACCTCCATCTTCATCCAGGATGCGGTTGGGGTCTTTGGCGGGCGCAGGAGACAAAGCCGTCGTGATGGTGTCGTCCGGACGTTGTTTGCGCGACCGTTTAGAGGATCTACAGCGGCGCGGCGGGCCGTTTGCGCCGGCGCAGCGCGTTAACCGGTAGCTTTTACCCTGTTTACCATAGCTGTTGTCGCCGACGCCACTAATGGAGTGCGTGGGGCATGTCGCCAATGGATTCCAGGACCGTCTTCCGAAATACATCAAGGAAATCGAAAAGAAGTTAGATTTATTTTAATAGGTATCGATGTAGCAATGACTGCTCAATTCCATAGTAGGTACATTTCGACAACCCTCTGCGCCAGTGAAATGCAGATGGAGCTGATAGCATTAACCGATGAAACCGATAGCTTATTTATCAATTTATTTAGCTATCCATATTAACATTGATAATGAAGGAGTGGGTGATTAAAAAAGATCGGTAGACACCGTTTCACCGCTACGTAAGGGAGAGGACCGCGCAAGCGACCTCGAACCCGTAACCAGTCGGGAGACCGAAGCAATATGGTTGCAACTGGTATTAAGGGCGCGAAAGTCGGCCCGCTGGCGATTAACCTGGTTTCCTCGGTAAGGCCTCAACGTCTCTTACGAGCGTGTGGCGTAACTAGACCGCGAGGCCTTATCGCTAAGTAGGAACAATCTACGCATACTGGTGAGTGAGCTCACGGGGCATTGTGGCCTAAACAAACACATGCTCAACCTCCGAGACACAAAAATGTGCAGGTTCTGCCAAGAAGCAGATGAAACTCCCCTGCACCTCATGTGCGAGTGTGGCCCGCTGATGCGGTACTTAAATGACACGAGGCTTAGCGCAGAACTATAGTAGGTGGCGAACACAATAGATCAGCAATGGTCGCAGTGTTACAAGGCTCATAAAGACCTTAGAAAAGCCCCGCTCAACAAATAAATAATAAAATAGACGGTGGACTGTTTAGTCCTAAGTTTTCTGCGCTCACCGCACGGGAGACAGAATGATACATAACGTTAAAACTTCTTTAGGTGACGGGTTCACCCGTTGTAGTCGACAGCTCTAGTTCATTGATTAAAAAAATATAATAATTTTACCCATTCGACATTCAATTATTCGCGCTATCTATCGCATTTTTATATAGGCTGATTACATCACCGAAATAATACGGAGAGGTAGAATGCCACCTATTAGTCTATCCGAAAGTCAACGTGCATAATTACGTATGACCTTATAAATAAGATAAAAACGAATTTACTGCGTGAAGACTGTAACACCCGACGTATCGGCGATGTTGCAAACGCCGTTGTCTAGATTAGACCCAAAGGTCAGTCTACCCTAGACGACGGCAGTTGTCTAGGCATAGACATAGAAAAAGATAAGGCATAGAAAAATGTATTATTATTATTAATTAGCTTTTGGTGAACCGTATTTTATGATATTTCGGCGAATCGGTATTTGTCTTTTAGTTTTTAACTAAATTTGTCGTGTTTTTTAGATGAAATTGATGATTAAAATTAAACACTTCCGAGCATCGCAATTTCATGCAATTAGTTTCTCGGAAAGCTCATTTTACTTAGATTTTAAATAAATAATTTATATAATTTTTACTTAGCGAACAAATGTCATCTTTAAATTTACACTGACAAAAATTTTGGATTGATTCTTACACTACCATTTTAAAAAATTACAGTTTTATACAAATAATTCTGTTTAAATCGTAATTTTGTTAAATACAAGGAATTTTGTTAAAACTTCATTACTTGATTATGTGTATCATCATTTTTCTTATGGTTAATATGTAAATAAAAGTATACCGTAGTTTCAACATGACTCTAGTGTCCGACTATAACCGTACGTATATCTACTACAACATGCTGTCATGTTAGAAGCGAGATCTCAAGGTCGCGAAGTAATGAAATTACATTATGTTTTACATTACGACACGGTGACTACCGTCACGCCAACACCGTTACGAGTCATGTTTATTCATACGTATGGAACACAGTCCGAGTTATATATATATATATATATATATATATATATATATATATATATATATATATATATATATATATATATATATATATATATATATATATATATATATATATATATATATATATATATATATATATATATATATATATATATATATATATATATATATATATATATATATATATATATATATATATATATATATATATATATATATATATATATATATATATATATATATATATATATATATATATATATATATATATATATATATATATATATATATATATATATATATATATATATATATATATATATATATATATATATATATATATATATATATATATATATATATATATATATATATATATATATATATATATATATATATATTGAAATTATGTTTATTACTAAATAAATGAAATGATAAAATAATGAAAGGGTAAACATAAATGAAATGATAAAATAATAAACATAATTTCAATTTGAAAAAATAATAATTTACACATTTACAATTATATATATATATATATATATATATATATATATATATATATATATATATATATATATATATATATATATATATATATATATATATATATATATATATATATATATATATATATATATATATATATATATATATATATATATATATATATATATATATATATATATATATATATATATATATATATATATTTATATATATATATATACATAATCCTCGTTGAAACATGCGTATATCCCTGTATAACATCATTGCATTTTTCTCAGTGTAATATATAAGAAACGTATAGGAAATGGAAACACGTAAAGAATAAGGGGTGTAATATGGCCACAGGCAGAAACTCTTTTTGTCCTACAAGTTCTACCTCTAATACTCAACAATTTGTTTTCTAAGCAAAACGAGAAATCCGGTTTTAGTCTATTGTCATATAGGTACAACGATAACCTTCGAAAGATATCGAGCTGTCGTAAACACACCGTTATTTAATAAAACTAGCTGACCCGTGCCCACTTCGTTGGGCGGTAAAACTTTTTACTTGTGATGAAATTATGAGTGTGGTTTGGTTAGTACTAAGTCCTAAGATTTATTTCCTGACTGTCAAAAGAAGGGTTATATTTTTACTGCATATGTGTGTATGTATTTTCATGCCAATTTGACTATTACCGTTATTTGTGAGTGTCTTCTTGTGAGTCTTATTTGTGAGTGTCTTATCTCTTTAACCATTTATGCAGTAAAAGTGAAGTTATATTATGCAGTAAAAGGGAAAAGTCTTTTGTTTTAAACATTTGAGAAGATAAATTTTCTTATTTTGATAATAATTCATAATTATTATTGTTGATAATATGACCAATAAACATGACCTAACGATTTAAATTATTTAAAAAAAATATAAAATACTACTTTTTGTTACTTAAATATAAAAGTTAGACATAAGTATGTTGTCGCTGACTTTTTTGTAGACATTATTAAGCTCTACAACTTTTCTCTAGAACTTAATCATATATCTCTCATTGTTTAGGCAGCGTTAGTTAGAAACATTTTCGTTCGACCGTTTTTTCCGACTTACTTTGGAAATCCGACTACCACGAAAAATTCTTTTCATTTTTCGAATTAATATATAGCCTATGACACTCACAAGTAACGTGGCTTTCTATTGGTAAAAGAATTTTCAAAATTGGTTCTGTAGATCCAGAGATTACTTCCTACAACGTCACAAATTTTACCTCTTTATAATATTAATATAGATATCCTATTAAAGAAAATTAAAGTATAGACTAAATTCGGCCCTGCTTTAAAAACACGCTGTAACAAACAGTTTGTTACCTTTAAAGACGCTAATCAGTCTTCGTCGCAAGCTTGGGTTTGTCTCACTGGGGAAAATTCTTTGAGTCGGTGTTATCCTCCCTACCTAATTACAATACAATACAATACAATTAACTACTCCAGTATATAGGCATTCCTGCACTTGGATGCGTCACAAAATTAAATGCTTAAAATTTTATTATTAACAATATAACTATCATGATAGTTGTCATTGCTGTAATATTATATTCAATACTAGCTGACCCGTGCCCACTTCGTTGGGCGGTAAAACATTTTACTTATAATGAAATTATTAGCGTGGTTTAGATAGTACTGAGTGCTATGATTTATTTCCTGACCAAAAGAAGGGTTATATTTTTACTGCATATGTATGTATGTATTTGCATGCCAATTTGACTATAATACCGTTATTTGTGAGTGTCTTCTTGTGAGTGTCTTATTTGTGAGTGCCTTATCTCTTTAACCATGTATGCAGTAAAAATGAAATGATATGCAGTAAAAGGCAAAAGTTTTCTTGTTTTAAACACTTGAGACGATAAATTTACTTATTTTGATATGAATTTATAATTGTTGATAATATGACCAATAGACATGATTTAAATTATTTTTTTAAATATAAAAAACTACTTTTTGTTACTTAAATATAAAAGTTAGACATATGCTGTTGCTGACTTTTATGTGGGCATTATCAAGCTCTACAACTTTTCTCTAGAACTTAATCATATATTAATTTCTAACTAACGCTGCCGTTAAGGCAGCGTTAGTTAGAAACGTTTTCGTTCGACCGTTTTTTCCGACTTACTTTGGAAATCCGACTACCACGAAAATGTCTTTTTATTTTTCGGATTAATATATAGCCTATGACACTCACAAATAACGTTGCTTTCTATTGGTAAAAGAATTTTTAAAATCGGTTAAGTAGACCCAGAGATTACTTCCTACAACATCACAAACTTTACCTCTTTATAATATTAGTATAGATTACATACTTACAAATAATCAAAATATACTAATGTCATTAAATAGTAATGAGAATAATATACTAAAATAGAAATGCAAATTCTATGTAAAATAATATTATTGTCAATCAAGAAGCTCTTTGCGAATTTTATTGCAATACGAGCTCGGCCATATCCCACGAGGAAGTACATCGGCATGACACCAGGAATAAAACCCTGTATCTCCAACCGTTCGTAGCACGTACTGCCAAGTTCCAGGCGACTATCGATACATAGGCCTCAACTTGCCTGAAAGATTAAAGCGATTAAAAGCATCGATATTTTCAAGAGATCCATCCAAATTTATCTCCTTAAAATTAACATGTATGCTCATAACGTTTTTAAAATATTGTGAAAATACATAGCATCGTATCTAACCATTTAATCTAATACATTGAATCTAAAACCATTTAATCTTATCTACTATTTAATCTAATACGTCATCATTCGCTCTTAAGAAAGCAATTATTAATGACGGTATTGATTTATCATTGTAATCGCAATATATAATATATTATAAATAATATTTATTCAAGAATATCTTTAAATAATATGTATGACTATATTATGGAACGTGTATTTACATAAAATTTTATTTACTCATTATGACTCCTTTCTTCCCAGTTCCTAACTCTCCCTATGTGTATTAATACTTCAAAAAAATGATATTGTTGTGTTTAAATTATGAATATTTAAGTGGAAACATGTAATTAGCTTTATTTTTTAAACTTAATAATTTTGTAACAAATTTATTGTAACAGCTGTATGTTTCCTTAAAAATAATTTTAAAAAAATACACATTTATTGTCAATTGTTTTGTTGTAATCTGTTATGATATAGTCTTTGTTTTTGTAAATTGGTAGGTTTAAAATTATATATTTTATATCATCTCTTGGCTAAATTGAGTTACTAGTTTAAGATTAATTTAATGTCATTCCTATACAATTGTTATGGTTGTATTGAAAATAAATACATTCACCTTATCTTATTTTATCTTATAATCCAGCAATATGCCTTCGTATTTTTTACACATAAATAGATGTATAATAAATTATATAAGAATTAGAATATCATGATAGGTGGTAGCATTTGCCTTCCTAAAGTACATCGCACGGTATTTTCTTTCATCGGGAACTTGAATGCGTGTTCGAGATATAGTTCAAACACAATATATCGCTGATATTGAGAATTTCGATGTAGACGTGCCTCAATTAGCAATGTAACAAAAGGTGCAATACGAACAATTGTGGTTTATTCGTTATTGCCACGTGCTACGCATGTTTATAATCAGGGCTGTAACAAAAAAATGTTTCCCATCGAAGACTATCGCGGTTGTTTGACATTATAAATAGGATAGAAAACGAAGGAACAATTCTACTTTCCTCGCTTGATCCGGGAAGCCATTGAAATAAGAAGAACCCCGAACTTCAATAGAGACGACGGCTACAAACTCTCTTCTACGTGGAACCCTCTTCTTAAAATGTTCCCGCCGCCGAACACCGAACGCAAAGACGTAAAACAGGATACAGTGAGTGTTGTGTGCAAGACGGATTTTCAAAATTCCCGCGCTCCGAGCCCGCCCCCCCCCCCACCACCGTTATAACCTACGCAGTGGCGGCAGCGGTTTGCGGCCTACCCGCAAAACAACGTATTGACAGCTCTTCAGTCTACCCTGGACAACGGCGGCTGCAACGTCTTCGAAACGTCGGGTGCTACAAATTTCACGCGGTAAATTTCGTTTTCTATCCTATTTATAAAATGTTTCCCAGTACTAAATTGAACAAAAGGTGCTCCACTTAATTAATTACATACATTCATTATGGCAAATTTGATGTAATTAACGTATACTTAGCTACATTACTTATTTATATTGTAGCTACATTGTAAATCGGTCCATTCATTTGGCGGCATTGTTGCGGAATATTTTGCGAAACAAGTTCCCAATAACTTCTGCGGGACACACGGGATCACATAGAAATATTGTTGTAGTGGAATGTCCCAATATTTTTATTTATGTATTAATGCCACGCTTTACTGTTAATATAATAACTGACTTATATTTTTACACCTTTGATTATTCGTGAGAAATTAAAAAAAAAAATATATTTATTAGTATAGTTTCAGAAGAACTATTAAGTGCGAAACTGGTGAGACTACAAAATACTTACATAATGTTATTACAAATGTACCAAATTACATAATAATATATAAATTAACTACTTAATATATTATAAAAAACATGAACAAATACATCTCTAGAATTGTTTTCGTTTTGATTTGCACTCTGCAAAATCAACGAATAATTATAAAACATCTATTTTCTCGGCTTCCTTGGCTTCCTAGCAGTTGGATGGAATGTCGATCACAAACAGAAGTTCCATTCGGAGCCCCCGAAATACCGTGGGTCTGCTGCTTTATATAATATGAAAACAATATAGCCAGACAATAAATCCATGGATACCTACCTATATATAACTATTATTTAAATGGCTATAATATTATTAAAGTCATGATCAGTTCGGTTATATCATAGAAAAGGTGGCCTAGGAGTATCTCCTTATTTTTTTAACGACCTCCAGCTGTTGCTAGTGGTAGGGAGAAGATTATAGAATTTAATATCAAGGTATAATCAGCTTTTCTGTACTTTTGCCAGTCTTATTCGGGATAGGTATAGAATTATTTTGTAGGTGTTGTATTGTGTTCCATATAACCGCTCTATGAGCTCCCCTCCCGTGAAATCTTTTAAATTTCACTTTTCTCTCCAAACGAGCTTTGCGAAGTTTTCGTAAACAGACATTAGTCAGAGGCCAGCTTGTCAGCTGCTTTGCATAATTGCGTCTGTTCCGTTACGTTGGGGTGGAAATAGTTACAAGTGCAGTAATGAGACCGTTGTTGCTTTTATAAAGTACCTCGCGAAGTGAAAATGTTTATAGAGCGCAGATTGTTTAACTTGTAGGAAAGTTGATCGTATAATATCAATTAGGTAAGATATTTGTTTGCATAAAATGGGTCAATTTCAAACCTATTTAGGAGAGATCTTGGCCGAGAGACGCAATTTATAGCTTCGATTTTTTTTAAATTATGTCAAACTTTGGAACAAAAATAAAATATATGCAGAAAAACTTCTGGTTTCATTATTTTTTATAGTCAGATTATTAATTATTAGACATATGCCAATACCATAATTAAAAATTAAATCTCATTTTTGTAAACCATGTCGAGTGAGTTAACTAACCGTGGTGACGGGGGGGGGGGGGGGCTGTTTGGCGTAGCTCATAGGATTGGTAGACACAATAGTATTATTATAGATTTAACAACTTGAAGATTTAAATTAAAAAAATCGGTTGCATCGCCCCGAGAATTTTTCGCCAAGTAGACGATCCCCCCTCCTCCCCCCGCGCCAACCACCAACCCTCTCCTCCCGCGCGCCAATCCCCCTCCCCATGATAGTGAATGTGTTCTAATGCATTTCTAACATATTTGTTGTCCTTTAATACCTACTTTAAATTCGAAATTTAAATTCTAAGTGCCAAGATATATTTTGAAATTTTCTCAACAATAAATAATAATTAAATAATAAATTTTGTGAATATAGTGTAATTCGGCGGTTAGGTAACCCGACCAGGTTGCCACAAGCCTAGGAAATGGAAATATTTTCCTGAAAGTGTGGAGCTCGCCGAGACGTGTGGCCGACGTGGCGGGTATCGGGCTAAATACCTCCAATCATGATGAACAGTACAACCTTCTGACATCAAGGAGACAGCTGGACCTGTCTGGATGAGGGAAAGGGACAACCGATCCGGATGGAGAGTGATTAGAGAGGCGTATGCCCAGCGGTGGGCGAATGCGCGCTGATGAAGAAGATGAAGAAGAATACCTACTTAGTAATTTAGTAGTGTTTTAGTAGTATTTTCGTACTATAAATGCATTTTCCGTGGTACGAAAATGGTATTTTTTTCAATATGACAGTGTTTTCTTAAATAATCAGAGTTTAAAAATGATTTGTAGCACTCATTTAGGAGATTTTTTTTAGCACTCGTTTAGGAGGAGAGCTCGTTTCTACCAAACAAAATTTCACAATGTGGTTTCGGTCCAACAAGAAAACTGGGTGGCGAATTTAAAGTCTCGAAGTCCAATAATTCGAGTTCGAAGTATACTAGCGCGCCCCATGGTGAACCGATTTCAACCACAAGCTAATCAACTATTGCCATAGAGTTTGGGAGCTATCGTGGGGTAACATATACAGACACACAGACAGACTTCAGCCTGGAAATGGTTTTAATCGTCTCCTGAGGGGTGGGGGGTAGGGGGGGGGGGTCAAATGTATATATATCCGTCTTCATTTCGAAACATTTTTTTTGCGCTTTCGCAATACTTTACCTTCTTTACGGTTGATAGGCCGGAAAAGAAAATCTGGAGAAATATCCAACGAAAAAACTAATCTATACTATCAATACTAATATTATAAAGAGGTAAAGTTTGTGACGTTGTAGGAAGTAATCTCTGGATCTACTGATCCGATTTTGAAAATCTTTTACCAGTAGAAAGCCACTTTATTTGTGAGTGTCATAGGCTATATATTAATCCGAAAAATGAAAAGACTTTTTCGTGGTAGTCGGATTTGCAAAGTAAGTCGGAGAATAAGCGGTCGAACGAAAACGTTTCTAACTAACGCTGCCTTAACGATGAGAGATATATGATTAAGTTCTAGAGAAAAGTTGTAGAGCTTGATAATGCATACAAAAAAGTCAGCGACAGCATATGTCTAACTTTTATATTTAGGTAACAAAAAGTAGTATTTAATTAAAAATAATTTAAATCATTAGGTCATGTTTATTGGTCATATTATCAACCATTATGAATTCTTATCAAAATATGTAAGTAAATTTATCGTGTCAAGTGTTTAAAACACAAGACTTTTCCCTTCTACTGCATATCATTTCCCTTTTACTGCATAAATAGTTAAAGAGATAATACGCTCACAAATAAGACACTCCTAAGAAGGCACTCACAAATAACGGTATTATAGTCAAATTGGCATGCAAATACATACATACATATGCAGTAAAAATATAACCGTTCTTTTGGCAGTCAGGAAATAAATAGCACTCAGTACTAACCGAACCACACTCATAATTTCGGTTCAGCTAGTAAAGTATAAAGAAATATATTTTTGTAATTTTATTTTATCTATTTTCATGAAACTAAAATATGAATTTTATTTATTTATTTATTTAAAGCAATGCACATAATAAGCGACAAGCGTAACAAATTATATTTAATATCTACACTGCACTAAAACCCACAGCAAGTTGTGTCACGCTTATAGTGAAGATCGGTCCCATGTCGCCCAACTAAGTATGAACACTTGTTCTAGGGTAGACATATTAAACAAATACTAGTTTTAAAAGAAAACATAATCAAAAGAAAAAAAAAGTAGTTTAAACAAAAGGAAAAAAAGCGAAAATGGAAAAAAAAACATTGAATTAAATATATGTAAATATGCATAAAAATAAAATATGTAAATATATAATTATAATAAAATAAAACATTGAAGTAAATAGATAATTAAATACACATATCCTTCAGTTAATAATAAACTATATAGTCATAATTTAAATTATAAATAAAATTTGTAATATTTGTAAGAAAAATAAAAAGTCACAATAAAATTATAATACCATTAATAGTAAAGTTTCTAAAAAAATTAAATAGTCACAAAGAAAAATATGAACATAGAATAAATTTGAACATGAAATTATTTACAATCTTTATTCTGAGAGACTTATTGAATTAAACTTATTGGATTGAGACTTCTTCTGTTTAAATTCCAGCTTATCGTTTTTGCTTTCTCCCTTTGACCTTTTGATAACGATATTTCCATTTTACTAGGTATATATATGTAGTTACATTTAGTTACATTTAGATATATAGTCGCCTGCGCCAACTAGTCGCGACAAGAACGTTGTCCATTGTTAATTCTAACGACCATAGCGCAATACAAATGGTGAGTCTCAAACTCTACTCCAGTTTAGATGAATTGTCAACTGGTGTAGACTACTACTCAATATTAATCGCTTTAATTTCGGTCTGGTCGCTTAGAGCAGATTTGAATTTGAAATAACACAATTTATTTCAACGTCGTACAACACAAAATTGTCGATATCATTAATTATTAGTATCAATTTGTTCATTCAGAATATACAATAAAAGAATGTCGTAATAATCACCTAAACCTAGTTATCATATACAAGAAATCGTCATTAGTTAAAGGGCTCTCTAGATGATGAAGCATGCTTGTCAAGCATCGCGTCGCGGGTAGGGAGGGGATCGTAACCCGCAGGAATTATGCAAATATATTTTTAAAATATTTACCAAAAATGCCTAATTTTGTAGTTTTATACCAGGGAGTCACGCCAATCATCAATCAATTACGTCTAACTAACATGATTCTCTGGTATAAACTACAAAATTAGGCATATTTGGTAAATATTAAAAAAATATATATATTTGCATAATTCTTGCGGTTTACGATACCCTCCCAGCCCGCGAACCGATGCTTAACAAGCATGCTTGATCGTCTAGAGAGCCCCTAACAATATATTGACTTAAAATGAATCAAACAGAATATACATTTTATTTTAACCATCTCAATATTAAACATCATTAAAACTATTTTCTTGGAGAATGCCACTACCTACAATAGGAGAAGGTAAAGTTCATACGATCACATGTTTGATAGCTATTTAATTACAGTGACGTCAGAGCGATAGTGGCGTTGACTAAAGTCGACTTTACACGGTGCATATATTAAAAAAGAAATCCAGAAATATGTCCATGAAATGTCCAATCCAGAAAATGGGTAAATACAAAATAAATATTTATCAAAAGGAATATTAATAGTCAACTAGGTACTCTATGCAAAAATACATATATTAAATAGAATAACAAACACGACTACTGTTACAAAAAGTAAACTAATATTTTTTAAATATTTTTTTATGAAATCTTTGTGGTTTTTATGAAATCTTTATCCATATATAATAGATACATGTATATTTCCTAAGTGTACTAAATCAGACCTTCCCTTTGACACTAAACACTATAAATTTATGATAAGTTATTAACTTTAGACATTTGGACAATTAGACAACTACTTACTTGATATTTGTATATATGTATATATTTTCGGAATATACTCAATCAGGTCTTTCAGTCCAAAGTTGGACATTTAGACTACTATTTACTTGATATTTTAACAAGCGTTTAGAAGTTATAGTGAATTAAAGAAACGGAAAACACGCATATATGAACTCAGAACACAAAAATAATCACATACTACAATAAAAAGTATCAAAACAAATAGAAAAAATAACGTATATAGATGGTCAGGAATGTTACGTTAAACATTTTATTCTACGTGTATTGTATGTTTAAATGCACAGGTATGATTCCCAGCTGCTATTTCCTGTTTTGCTGGCATTTTAACATGTATATTTTCTTCTGCCTCTTTCGCATGGACACAGCCGCAATCCATACCCTGACAATAGCCAAATTAGCATCGTCAAATAGTGTGATATAAGCCATGTACATTGTTGTCAATAGGCTACCTTGTGTGATATTCGAGTTGCACCAACCTAGCCGTGCGCCTTTTAGCCCGGGTCTCCCCAAATCTCGAAATCTTATTTACCAAAATAGCATTGATAGTCGCCAATATCCGGGAAGGATAAGCTAACTCAATAGTCGCCGTTCAAATATGAGGAAAATTATGACGTTCTTAGGAATTAAGTGCGAGCGTCTTATGGCGCCAAGTATAATACGTATATTTTCATAGCGTCTATTTAGGAGCCGTGTGATCAGTGGGATTATACGGAAATATTCAATACAGACGCTCGTCAAGATACTTACGTAACTAAACAGAAGTAGATGTAAATAGAAATGTAATGCTCCCAGCAGTTCCACCATAGCGGTAAACCTTTCTGAGACGCATCTTTCTAAATGGTGTTCTCTTTTTGTCGTCGTATCTTCTCTTGTTTCGAATGGGTGGGTCTCTTTCAAAGATGTTTTCAACTTACGGGATTAGGCAAAAATCACTTGGATCATGTCTAGGGATTGGGAAGCCTAATGAACCATTGAAATTGCAGTTTGGCAAGACCTGCTTCTTACCTTGGGTAACAATCAGGGAGCTAATAGGCCCTGTTGGAGTTGGCCACGAAGACCCATTTGTTCAGGGTCGGTCACACTCACGGGTCAACACCCATCCGGCGGCCTCCACGCATGAAGTACGAGCCCCGACAGGACTCTGACCTGAGGGGCTAGTTTCCCCCAGAAGGTAATCTTCTGGCGCTCCTGGACAGTTTGCGCACCGTGCGGCGTCAGTCAATCGATTGTGCATTCTGACTAACAGTCGGGGGAGTCTGGAAACAATACTGTCTCCCATAGAGAGGGGGTAGTTGTTCAGCCTATGGTAGACCGTTTCACCGCTTCGTAAGGGAGAGGATTGCGCACGCGACCTCGAACCTGTAACCAGTCGGAAGACCGGAGTAATCTGATTGCAACTGGTAGTAAGGGCGCGAGTGTCGGCCCGCTGGGTAACATACCTGACTATCTCGCGGATAAGGCGTTGGCCTCTTACGGGCATGTGACGGAGCTTAACGGTGGACTGTTTGTCCTAAGTCTTTTGCGCTAACCTCACAGGAGACAGAACGATCAAATTTTGTTAAAACTGCAACACGAATCCGCGATAAACTCAATATGAATTACCGCTAATGTCAAGTAGAAAAGTCCGTATGTAATATGGGGGCTTAATTAATTTGCTTATACATGGCCTATTCTATTTTGACGAAATTAAAAAAATAAAGACTAAAAATAACCTTGTTTAAATTATTGGAGCTTTAAAAAATATAAAATATTATTATTAAAACTACTTTTCTCAAAGGAAAAAGCAAACGTCCTTAGCCGCGTTGAAACACGATTCCCGTCAGCACAACGTCGGACGCGGTCAGTACTTGAATGGGTGACAACCTGAGAACGTGCTGTTATAAATGTCAGCCGCCTGTAGGATAATTGTCGTTTAAAAAATATTACATAACAAAACTAAAATGTAATTATTGTTATTTCGCTTATTGTTTGAAATAATAATAAAGAAGACACTCTAGACTCCGTCGACGCACTAAGATACATTAAAAAACGATTTGCTAAGTTACTCCCCTTTGCGGGCATTATAGAAGGAATTTTATAGTAGTCAGCTGGCTGAATATAGTTCCTTTTAATGGGGTTTCCACTGTAAGTTTTCATGATTATACGTAAAAGGATATAAATGTTATCTGTCAATTTTAATATTCTTGTAAATAGGGACTTAGGACAATTAAAACAAAGTGGAACATGTTTAGAAATCTAATGTTCTAAGTCTAAGTGCAAAAATTTCTTTTAAAGATTTTATGGATCAATTATTTGAGTTCTATATTTTTTTTCTTACTTGTAAATGTGTAACTGTCATTAGAAGTTTAAAAAATATTTGAATATTTATCCCGAAATCTGGTATAAAAATCTATAATAGAAACACTCTTAGAGATAGGTTTGTGAGGGACCACCCCTCACTAGACTCCAATTGCTCGTGAGTGAGGGTGTGGTGTCATCAGGGGTTTTCTCCGTAGTAAAAGTCGTCTTGTTGCAGTTGAAGTAGTTTATTGCAGAAGGTATTTGATGCTTGCCAGTTTGTAACGCTTCGAATGATAAGTCGCGGTGTGTGTAGATAGTGTGTGCTCGAACGCAATGTCGCAATTGCGTGGCCGAAGTGTGAAGCGCGGCGATAGATTTGAAGAATGTCCGGAGTGGCTGACTGCCAGAAGATGTTGAAGAGCGCGTGTACTCGTGAACGATGCGGTTGACTGCCGCTAGAGGATGATGTTCGCGTGTGGCTGACTGGCCAGAGGATGATGATGAGCGAGGTATAGACGCGGTGTGTGCTCACTAGCTAGAGGATGATGAAGAGCGCGAATACTTGTGACTGACTGGCCAGAGGATGATGATGATGAGTGAGCGCGATGGCCGTCTACTAGAGGATGATGATCGCGTGAACTATGCATGGCTGAGGGTCGCCAGAGGATGATAAATAATCGATCGAATGTATGGGTTTATATAGCGCGTTAAATGATGCAATAAAGTGGCGTGGGGGAAGTGAGTATGTCCGATTGAATCGATTAGGAGAAATTATATTAGTCATCGGCTGTGTCTGCATTAATTGCCGAAATTATATAGAATTCAATGTAGGTTGGCGCGTGTAATATTAAGTGTGTTTGCGGTTATGAATTTCTAGAATCTAATTCTTTTGTTGACTCGATATGTTGGGCGAAGTACCAACAGGTTTATAAGAAATCGTCTGGAATAACGAAACCTTATACCACTTTTTAACACCAAACGTGATTACCGTCCACTATAATTTTGTCGATTTTACTTTAAAATGAAGATGGACTAAAGGAGGGCATTCTATCTCCCCGTATTATTTCTGTGATATACTTTAAAAAAATGCGATAGATGGTTCTAATAATTGAAAGTTATTACTGTTATTATTGGGTTTGTATAAATCAATCAGTCCTGTGTATAAAAAACATTAATTATCGATGTTACTATAGATTTACGAATAAATTGGTATAAGTTTCACAGTCAATGCTATCAGCGCCACCTACATTTTCCCGGGCCATAAGAGTTGCCAAATCGAACTATGAAGTTGAAAAATCTAATACGTTGTATACTATATAAAAAACTGTGAATTTTGATATATTTTTCTTATGTATATTTGTTATAGGAAATATTATAATCTCGTAAACTTTATCCGTGATATTATGTCAAAAATAGTGTAAAAAAATCAAAGACGAACTAATATCTACTAGGGTAATGACCGAGCACTATTCGTAAGCACTGTTTATCGACACTTATTAAAAGTAAGTTCGCCATTGTGGTAGATACTCCAAATTCAAATGTTGTTGATTTAAATACTTTACAGATGTCGCTTCGATTGCTCTTAAAGATCATTGATCGTTATGGACACAAAAAAAACATTCACTAATTCCTGAGTACATACTAAAGAGTCAGTATTTGTCAAACTTTGCATCAACAAGTAGATATATTAAAAAAATATAAAACACTACACAACAGAAAGCGAACTATTTTACTTATAATTATTTTTATTACGGGTTTTTTATAACATATTTGTGGTTTATGTATTTATACATATAGATACAAGTAGGTATACTTCCGGAATGTACTCAATCAGACCTTTCAATTGACACCAAACAACATATATTAATGATTATTGACAATTGGACATTTAGACAACCGCTTACATAATATTTGGGCAGTTCCTTCGGCTACGTAACGACCAAATTTGGTTGCACATCAGAATACCGTTGACTACGTAACGGCCAATATTGGGGGCTTGCTCCCGGAGCGCACAATAATAGTACTTTCTAATTCGAACGCATCCTAAAATCTATACCAAATATCTGTTTATTACCATAGATAGGTACATAGACGGCCGCTAGTATAATTTCGCGCGTAATTTCGCGTATATTTGTAGTAAAATTCCATTGTCAAACATCATAATTTTTTTTTCGAGAAATCATCAAAATTTTTATTGGTTTTATGAGCTATTGTCTAAATATTTTTGCAAAACGGAATATTACCTCTGATAGAGAATCTAATAAAGATCACGATAGTATTTACAATCTTTAAATAGGATTCCGTATTTTTCCGTAAGACAAATACAAGTTAGAAATGCCGAGTTTTTTTCACTTTTAAGACTTTCTCATATTTATTCATAATTATCTAATACTAAATTTCAATGCGATCATTGCACAGTTAATGTTTTTATGATTGCTATAGTAGTTCCATAGTTATAGTACTTTTTGTCGAGCGCGGCGATATTGCAAGAAATTCCAATAAATTGCTGCGGTCTGCTATAAAATTATGCCGCTACTCGAAGGGTTAAGATACTCTATGACACTCGGGATGACATTACATTTTCAACGATACCGCACACTTATAAATCGGTTCAAGCGTTTAGAATTTATGATGGAATAAAGAAACGGAAATCATACATAGATGAACACTGAACACATTACACTCCTTTCTTGTCGGGCAATCGTGTAAAAGAGTTTCTGTATTATCGACCAGTTTGCTGTTTCTACTTCGACTTCGAATCTGATTTTTTTCTCTATTTAGATGGAGTGTCATATAACTCGATCAGGTTTTCTAATTCTTAGCTTCGTCTTGGCATATGTTCCATATTAAATTATCGACAATTATAACGATACCGAAATCACTATAATCACTAAATTCGATTGATATGTTTGGGGGCCATTGGCTGATTTGGAATGAAAACAATATCTTTTGATCGTTGCTGGCGACACAGAGCGAGCATTCAGTCGGTCCATGAATGGTGGTCGTTGTGGTCGCGGTGACTGCGATTAAAGAGGCGACGGTTACAGGAAACGGTATTCAGCTTCATTTCGAAACGCGTCGCAAGATGCGACCATTGATCGCGTTGACCAAACGGCCCACTGTCCACATGAGCGCCACTCGAGAAACCAGCGACAAAGATCAGGGTTGAACAAGAGACAATGCTTTCTTGTGATGACGAAGAAGGATGTAGGTAGATATCAGCGAACTATGAAATCGAAGGCTATCGCGGTTGTTAGACATTTTAAATAATATAAACGAATTTAATCAAACGAACTAAACCAATTTACCGCGTCAAGCTTATTATATTATTTTTTTTATTTATATAAGTAGGTTCCTACCTAATGCATACATAAAATGAGAGTAAACAATTTCAGCGTAGGAATTATGCACAAAAATATTTACAATATTTAATCAAAAGCAGAAAAAACAATACATCGCATAGTCTAGTGGAAACGTCACCTAACAAGGCCGGGACCTGCTCTAAGGTCCTATTTTTGAATGTGCTTGCAACAATACCGTATTAATAAAAATGGCAAATATTCCATGCACAAAATTATAGAATTGCAAAACCATATTAAAAATCACTAAATACTTAAAGTTAGAACTGGTAAATTAAAATGTCAGCAAATTAATTGAAATCAGAAAAAAACTATTTAAAATAGTCAAAATTAGAATAAGAATTTAAATATAATAGTCCTGCATTTTCCTTATAACTAAGATACAATAATATTAAAACTAAAACAAATTATCTATAAATATACATTAAAACAAGAAATAATAATCATAATAAAACATTAAATAATAATAATAATAATATGACATAATCCTAATACTATTATCAACGCGAAAGTTTGTAAGAATGTATATATGGATGTTTGTTACCCTTTCACGCAAAAACTACTGAATGGATTTTGATGCAACTTTACAATAATATAGCATACACATCAGAATAACACATAGGCTATAATTTATAAAGATATATAGTTTTATATAATCATTACCATAATTTTCCATCACCACGCGGGTGAAACCGCGGGGCGCAGCTAGTATATTATAAAATTCAAAATATTCAAATATCCAGGTTAGATTAGATTATCCAATATTTTTAAAATTCATTGTCTTCCCTCTTTTACAAGCCAATTTCTAAGCAGCATAATAGTACTAAACCATGTTATTATTGATTCAATTGGCTTCTATCCAATATCTCGGAACATCTAAAGGTACTGAAACACATGCTCATAAATTAGCATGCTTATGAGTATGCTCAAAATTAGCATGCTCCTCAACTGTACACATTTGCTTCTAGCATACTTATTTTAAATATACTCTTGAATGAGTGTGCTCAAAAGCAAACCATTGTACACACGTGCTAGTTAAACGCAGGCTCTCGGCCAAAATGGAAGCTAGTTAACTCAACATAATAATACTAATGCATGCAACGAAATTGTTTAAGAAACTAATGTAAAAGGAAGTAAAAGGGATGATTTGGGTCCGTAATTGGATAAATAGAAGACTAACCATTGGAGCAAGTAATCGATTATTAGTGGAGATGCGAGGAAAATATGTCAGCGGCTATAAAAATCATTTACGCATGCTTCTGCTGAAATTTGATGACCTTGTAACAGTTAGCAACACGTAAGATTGGAAGCCTGGTTCCGCACATCATTAGAAAGAGCGACCAGGTACTCTTCTAACAACCTATTTTCTAAAATTTAGAGTAGCGTACAAAGTTGGGTCGTTCATGTTACTCAATGTTGGATAGTTCACGTTACTTAATAAATCTTCATAAGCATTATTTCTTGCTATGTAATTTTTATAGAGAGGTTACCGGGTATTCCAAAGACATTCGTGACTCCGATGAGTTACGAAAAGCAATGTTTTATCGTCTCCCCAACGGGTCTTTTATTATTTTTTGTGAAGCGGCGCACACCGCCCGCGAGGAGAGAATTGACACTAGCATGCTCATAATAAGCAAACCTGTTCACACTTGCTCAAGGGCACACCCCTTTCCACCCGCGCCTCAGGTAGCATGCTCGAAAATCAAACTACTGTTGCGCATGCTCAATACTAGCAATGCGTCGACACACATGCCACTAAGTGGGAATTGCTCAATAGTAGCATGCAATAGTCAACATATATTTTAAAATTTTCTCAACAATAAATAATAATTAAATAATAAATTTAGTGAATATAGTGTAATTCGGCGGTTAAGTAACCCGAACAGGTTGTCACAAGCCTAGGAAATGGAAATATTTTCCTGAAAGTGTGGAGCTCGCTAAGACGTGTGGCCGACGTGGCGGGTATCGGGCTAAATACCTCCAATCATGATGAACAGTACAACCTTATGACATCAAGGAGACAGCTGGACCTGCCTGGATGAGGGAAACGGACAACCGATCCGGATGGAGAGTGATTGGAGAGGGGTATGCCCAACGGTGGGCGAATGCGCGCTGATGATGATGAAGAAGAAGAAGGAAGCATCTTGTGGTAATAATGAGCATGTGTGTCAGTACTTTATTTGATTGAATAAAATTTCTCCGAGTATTTAAATTACATTTTACAATTTCTGTTTTTTTTAAAAATGCTCAAAAAAAAAACAAAAACTACTTAGCTACATATACATGTTCTTAGCTACATAGGTACAATATAATTACTTTTATTATATTATATTAAAAAAAAAAATGCTTCATTTTTATTTATATGTTCGGTACTCTATATAAAATTCGTCCAACAACTATTTACATTTTTTTTGTCTATTAGGTATTTGCCACTTTATTTTTGCAGTGTGTATAGAGATTTATTTTCAAATAATATTCGATGCGACTGGTGGAAAAAAGTCGTTTCTGCGTGATAATAACACTCAACACATTTTTTGTACCGGAAAGGAAGTTCTAGGAATAAGCAAATTTTCATATGGATTGTTTGAGCATGATATCCCTTCGGGAAGGAAGTTGACCTCATGGAAATGATTAGCCGGCAACGATGGAGTAAGATTGCAACGCATTAAACACATTTGATTCAATCGTTTTCGCAAATATAAAGGCCAGCGAAAACTCAATATGATTTCGGCCCAACCAGGCATCTGGGTACCAAAACCTCAGGTCTATAATTCCAACATTTCGAGAACGAAATATGACTAGTTTCGCTTTTCAACTCTTGCCATGACCAAATGATGCGTGCATGCCAAATTTCAGCTCAATCGGAGTAAGCGTTTGAGCGCTATCGTGGAGAAATACACAGTCACAAAGAGAGACTTCCATATGGAAATAATCCAAATTAAAATTTCTATCTTCGTCTCGAAAAAAAACGCGTTTAGGTACAATATTTTCCCTCCTCATTGGATAGTGGGACGAGAAAGTAAAAATACAGAAATAAAGCACATACATATAAATAACATTCTCAAATCGATATCTTTATAAAGACGAAGAATACACTATGAATCTCTCCCTAAGGATGAGATGTCCTCAGATCAGCTGACCTGATTTCTAGGACTAGGTACCCTTAAAGTTCTTTGCCGTCAAGCGAAAGTATTAACTCATATTGTATTTTGAAGCAACTTAATGAATTTACCTGCAAATGTCGCACTTAGTCGATTCCATACAGCCGCCGAATAGTAAGAAAACCCTTCTTTAGAACTTGTTAATTTAAACTTAGGGATAATTGCGAGATGCTCACGTGCTCGAGTGGAGTGAGTTTTTTACATGACTGTCCAACACAAAAGAGTGTAATGTGTTCAGGGTTCATCTATGTATGTTGTCCGTTTCTTTATTCCACTAGAAATTATAAATGCTTGATCCGATATAGAAGTATGTAGTATTGTTAGATCCGTTATGTCATCCCGAGTCTTATAGGCTACTTTAACTGTCAAAATATAAAGTAAGTAGTTGTATAAATGTCCAAATCTCCAAACGTCACTAAATAAACATAAATATATCGTGATTAGTCTCAAATGTTCAGAGTTCAGTTCACAGTTCCCTTTATTTTCAAAAAATCTTTACTGATTGTAGAATCCTATATACAAGAAAATAAAAATTAAATTGAAACCAGTTTTAGCAATTACAAATTTAGGAACTCACAGACAATTCAAACTAAATTCAGACAATATCAAATTCAGTCAAAAAATATTCACACTTATATTAAATCCCCTTGTGGAGTTAGTTCCCTTTAATGAAAGTTCTTATGTAGTACAATCCGAAAATATATATGTATCTATATTAATAAATACATAAATTACAAATATTTCATAAAAAACTTTATAAAAATATTATTAACACAGTACTTCACTTTTTGTAACCGCAGTAGTGTTTTTATATTTTTATTATAATTACTTGTTTTTTATGGATTTCTATAAAACCAGAAGTATCCGGAACTCACCCTAAATTACTTGCTGACTGTTGCTCTAGAAGTTTATAACATTACAAACTAGACTAGCTTAAAATTAGCTTTTTACTGCGTTGTAGGTAACTATATTCGGGCTAGATCGCACGGAAACGTCGATTGTTTTTAATAATTTCCAGCTGATCGTGCGCCTCGTTCGCCCGCCTCGAGTCATGATCGATGGCGTTCCGATTTCGGGGAACACCAATAAACCGTCACCGTTAATGCCTCTGACATTTCGCCGACGGCCATTAAATATGTATCGGCTGAGGCGATGGTGTCCGACATGGTGAGACGTGCGGCTCCTCTCTAAAAAGTGTAACTATACTAATGGCGGTGGATGACCTTTGGCTTTGCGATACGCGGGACACAGTTTAGGTACTTTGAACCACGACCGATGTCTAGTCTTCTTCTAGTGCCGTCTCTCAGACAAGGTTTAATACCATCTTGAGGTTTACTACCTTCAGGCATGCACCTTCGTTGCTCACTTTCAAAAAGTTGTGGAATAAACATTTGTTTTCATACAGACACTAACAAAAAAAAAACAAATAACTCTATCCTCTTCTTTATCCTTCCCTGGACAAAAATAGTAAAAATGGTTTATTGTGACCCTAATATAACTACCTATAATATATTTGTATTTGTTTATGGTAAATTCATAAACAGAATGAGAGAAATGGTGCAAGGAGAATGACCTATCGGTAAATCCAAAAAAGACCGACACCATTCTCTTCACACATAAAGGGAAATTGGGTACATACAAAATGCCAACCTTGTTTGGATCCAGACTAACGCTTTCTAAAGAAGTAAAGTACCTAGGAATAACTTTGGACGAAAAACTAAACTGGAATAAACACCTAGAAAACAAACTAAACAAAGCAACAGTCGCCTTCTGGCAATGCCGAAGAATGGTGGGAAAGAAATGGGGACTAGCCCCACACATTACACTGTGGCTGTACAAAATGATAATAATACCAATGATAAGCTACGGAGCTGTAGTATGGTGGCCCCGCACCCAACTTACTACTGCAATCAACAAATTACAGAAAATGCAAAGGCTAGCATGTATAGCAGCGACCGGCTGCATGAGAACAACTCCGACAGCGGCGCTGGAAATCATGCTAGGGCTTCTACCACTACACCTACATATACAAAAAGAAGCAGCCGCAACGGCTACTCGTCTAAAGAATCTAAACTTATGGACCAAATATAAAACACCGCACACGAATATATATGATAATATACTGTCAAGTTGTCCAATGCTGGATGCGGCAATCGACAGAATACCCAAAACTATGATCTTCTGGAAAGAATATGCCATATCATTACCAGAAGACTCAAAAGAAGCACTGAATCAAACGGACCTAAGAATCTACACAGATGGATCAAAAACCAACAAAGGTACAGGATGTGGTGTCTTCTCGGAAGACCTAAATATACACATCTTCAAACCACTCGGAGCACACAACACAGTTTTCCAAGCAGAATGTATGGGAATAATAGAAGCTTGCAACGCAGTGAAACAGCGGCAGCTAAAACACGAAAACATATGTATTCTATCGGACAGCAGGTCAGTGCTACAGGCACTGGGAAGCGATAGATTTACATCTGGGCTCATATACGAATGCCACCAAAGCCTCCTCGAGGTATGCGGGAAAGGCAATAAGGTGACACTGAAATGGATCAAGGGACACAGTAACTCAAGAGGAAACGATGCTGCGGATGAACTAACCCGTAAGGGCTCAGACACACCGGCATACGGACCCGAACCTATCGTGCCCCTACCCTACTCGCACATAAACAACCAACTTGACAACCACTACAAACAACTACATCAAACACACTGGAAAGAGATAGACACCTGCAGACAAACCAAAGAAATAGTAGTGGAATACAACCACAAACTTACCAAAACACTTCTAAGGACAAAAAGGCCCCAACTACGCAAACTAGTGGGACTGATAACAGGACACAACACACTAAACAAACACCTCTTCAACATGGGCGGAACGAATAGCCCTATGTGCAGAGCATGCATGGAGGCGGAAGAAATCACAAAACACATTCTGCTAGATTGTAAACAGGTAGAAGTATACAGGACAAAACACCTTGGGACTCCAGGCACCCTGCGCGAGGCAGCAGGAAACCTGAAAGCCCTGCTGGCTTTCGTCGAGGAGCTGGGGTGGGTGGAATAGCGCTACCCCCGTTACACGCAAAATAGGCACACTGGATGTCGACTTGCGGAGGAACGCCCAGTACAACTAACTAACTAACTAACTATGGTAAATTCAATTTTATTCAAATTCAAATGGTCGGCTTTAAGATATCACTATAGTGATAAGTCCGTCATTTGTGCATAAATTGTTGTTTTTTAAAACAATGAAGTAACATGTAATGTAATTTTTAGCACAATAAAATTATTCTTTTCTATTCTATAACAGCTAAGATTTTAAATATTAAAATATGCATAATCATAGGCAAAGGCAAATCTGTAATAATCTTGCAATTTTAATAATTTTGCAATCTTTAATAAGATGTCTATAGGTACAATTTATATGCAATATTTATTGTAAAAGTTACTCATTGTAGAGTCAGTCAGTAATATTAGCAAGTGTCTTGTAATATTTGTTGAATTCAGCAAAGCTTCCACATTGTTATATATGTCAACAGGTCATTCTAGCCAAATTTGCAGATGTTAGAATAACCGCAATGCCACTAAACTGGTTTTGATAGTTATTTAAGGGAACGTACCCAGATCCCCAAGATTGACAACGTAGAAAGTAACCCGGCTCCTCCTCCCACTTATGGCGTTTCCTAATCTCTCCTAAACTCCCAATTGAAGGATCTGTAGGCACATTTGCCGACGATTATGCTATATCTACTTTTTTGAGTCAACTTGCAAACGTATTTAAAAAGGCAAATTTGGACAATGAATTGGCTTCGGGAAGGTAACCTTAATCGGGAAGGTATTCTTCACCCACTCTTTGCCTTAAATAAATCAAACCAGAAGTACTAAGAACTTAAAAAATTTAGAAGGAAGTTGTACTTTAATAAATGCAATTTTATTGACAGTAAGCCACTTTATCATCACTATTAAAACCATGTTTATACCAGAAAAGTGATAAATATATATTTAATTGTTTCAGGGCCACTCATAGGCTCTTTTTTAAATGCAAGCTTTCACAAAGTTAGCGGAACACTTTCGAGGTGTCGTCTACAACGGGCGAAATCGTCACTCCAGGAGGTTATTACGATATGAGATCGTTTTTTTTTTAACTTGGAGTGAGCATATAGACTTAGGGGAAATACAGTCCACTGTCTAGCTACGCCAACTCGCTCATCAGAGACCAACGCCTTACGCGAGTAGTGACTCGCGTTGGTCTCTGAGAAGCATCCAGCGGGCCGCCTTGCCCCTCACCAGATTTGGCCGGTTTGTTATGGATTCCTGTCTGATCACGAAGTAAATTCCCGGTTTATAGAGTGAGTACCTACATTAATAAGTTTTCTTCTAAATACAGCATTTTTGATGTACCTACGAATAATTTTCAAGCTTTCAAGTGTAACATCCGCAAATTCGCTCCGCGCTGTCTACCCAGCATCCGATTCCCCCATTTCAAGATTTGAATTTTCAACAGTTTGAAGCGGTTCAATAAAATCCCCTATCAAAAGCCACTTCGCTGTCAACTTCGTTATTGAGTCTAGCTAATTAGCAAAGAGGGGGAAACTCTCCCCTCGAGCCGTCTCTCTTTCTCGCTCTCTCCTCCGGTCGCTCGGTTGCTAGGGAGGGGGTTGAAATCAAGTGTCGGTTTCCTGTTGTGACGGTGGTATAGCCGCACCAGACACAATAATAGGAACTCGACGTCGAGTAACTTGATAGCAATCGATATTGAAGGCGGCTCTTAGCCGTTCGTAAATAATTGTCTTTTTAATGACGGAATGTATGACACATATTTCTTAATTTTCTTTGATAAATATTTCATAAACATTTGTAAAATCTTTAGGGCGACATACTATCTGAGAAAAATATCTGGAATGGGCGGACCGGCGAAGAAATAGGCGGGGTCACTTTTGTAGGGTTTGACCAATAAGTCCGGCGCTGATGAAGCGTCAGGCACATATTTGTTGTGTGGGGCTTTTCTAAGGTCTTTATGAGCCTTGTAACACTGCGACCATTACTGATCTATTGTGTTCTCCACCTACTATAGTTCTGCGCTAAGCCTCGTGTCATTTAAGAACCGCAACAGGCTTTTGGTGCCAGATTGTTTTACCTCCTCAGGTTGGAGGTAATGACATCCCAAGTGGATGTATCTTTTACGCATCGGCGGGCCACACTCGCACATGAGGTGCAGAGGAGTGTCCTCTGCCTCCTTGCAGAATCTGCACTTTTGTGTCTCGGAGCACATATCCCACACATATCCCACATGCGTATATCCCACATGCGTATATCCCACATGCACATATCCCACATAAAACTGTCTTACTGCAGTGGTGGTAAAATGGTGTTAATGGTAAAGCATATTTAGGCAAGCGTTGAAACCGTCACGATAGATTCTATGTGCGTACGCGCCGGCGAGCGGGTTAATACTAAACGTTCAATCGCAGCGCTCACACAGGCGACATGAGACCTCAAAAAAATATCCGAAATGGGCGGACACGCGAAAAAATAGGCGGGGTCAATTTTGTACTGATGCTGAGCAAGGTCAAATGATCATTCAATGTGTGCACAACGTTCGGTGTCCCAGATATCCTATCTTTCCCAATCCAATCCATCCATCTGCAGCACACAAGAAGATTGATTATCATACTACGTATATATTTTGCGTCGTTAGTATTCACACCGTAGCTGAAAAAATGTTTCATTATAGGTGATCGATATTTTTATAATAGGGTTTTGGCCGTAGTACTAAAAACTAATGATACATTTCTAGAAAATGTCAAAAAAATAAATGTTGATTTTTAAAGATTTTTTAATTTTCAAAGACAGACCAAACGCACCATGGAAAAACCTGCTCAGTGGCTAAAATAAGTGAACTGCTAACTATATTTTTATGTGCGATATTAAATAATATGAAATAAGCATTTAATGGCAATTAAAATTATACTTCTATAACATCTAAAAGCATGATCACTTCGTTAAATCAGAAGTAGCAATAATTGTTTCTTAGAATCTATGTATTATGAGGTGTGAAACAAAAACAAAAAATATGTATAATAATTAAAATATTTCATAGTTTTGTACACATTTCATTATTTGAAATAATAAATAGGTGAAGACGGATGAGAAAACGAGTAAATATAAAAGAATAAAAAACATGACTGCCGTTCCAAAAAGTGGACGTGGGATCGTAATGTCATCAATATACAGAATGAATTTTAATTAACCCCTTGAGTATGATACGACCAAATCTGGTTGTGAAACAATTATCCGTTGAGTATGATACGACCAGATCTGATTCCGCGTTTTTTTCACTTCTTTGACGTTCTCATATTTATTCATAATTATCTAATTGTTTTACAAAATGATATTTCAATATTCTACATTCGAAATTTCAATGCAATCATTGTGCAGTTGTTCTTTTTATGATTGGTGTAGTAGTTTCGTAGTTATAGTACTTTAAGGTCGATGTCGCCGAAAATCCTGCAAAAGAGACAGATGCATCCATGAAAATACCCATTTACTCCAAGGGTTAACTGGCATCCTTCAAGAGGTAAATCAGTACGACCAAGTATGCCACATTTAATATAAATTTGTACCCAAAAAAAAAATGTTTTTTAAATTTGTTTTTTTTTTTAAATAGTTTAAAAAGTGCTGAGCATGATGCGCCCTCTAGCGGTAGATAAAATATCGTTATTATTGTTTATTAGCGATATTTTACTATCGATAGATGGCGAAACGCGCTCAAACGCTAGTTCTTCAAAATTTTAAATATATATATTTTTTTTATTGGAAGTTGCTTATTTGCTAGTTCTACTGATTAACCCCCTTGAAATAAAGCGGTTAATTTAAAGTCAATTGTATATAAACATAATAATTCAATTTATGATATCTTCGTTATATTCGAAAATAATCGTACATTTCGTTCCAGTATATAGCTACTAACAAGCGAGTTTCATGTCCGCAAATGTGAGAATCGTATATAACTGTCATAAGTCGGAGTGAGAAAACGCGCGTATAAAAGTTTTTTTTAATTATGGGCGCGGTAGCAGGTAACATTAGAAAACTATCGTATATTCGACTAATCAAATGCGCGTGATGCAACATAAACTTTAATGAATAAATAAGATGATATCTCTGCCACTGCCATAAGCAATCGAAATCCATAGCAATTAGCAGATTCAGCTGATAATTAAACAGCGCAAATAGTTTAACGGCACAATTAATCATATTTAGTGAGGGGCGGAGAGGCGATAAGGCGGTCTGTTGGTTAGTTGGGTGTTCGGAGGTGCTATGGTTTTAGTCCCGTTGCGAGCGATAAAGATAGGATCGGGCTGGCGGGGAGCGAGGTTTGCGCGCCCGTGGGAAAGGACCGGCGGTTTCGGGATCGCATGACAACTCGTCATACGAACGCGCACGATAATGAGCGAACTTTGTCGACGGTGCACAAATTGGCGGGTACTTTAAACGCCCGTAATAATCGCCGACGGCCGGCGCCCGCGCCGCGCCGATTTCGCTGCTCACGCCCACCGTGCGGAGCGGTGACGGGAAATCACAAGACTGCCAAACGCAACATTTTAACTTCCCTTTAAAACCCCATACGGTACTCGAAATGTTAAGCTCGGATATACATCTAATAAAAAAATCGGTTGTTTCATCCCAAGACTAGAAAATCAAAAAGGCTTAGGTAAACAAATAATAATTATTGCTATCAATATTATATATTTTTTAATTTTTAATTTTATCATGGTTAACTTATTGACCTGACCCCCCTTGAATTTATTATTATTATTATTATTATGGGTATTGCTGTATTTGCTGTAACTTCATTTATTAATTTATTAGATACTAGCTGACTCGGCGAATTTCGTACCGCCTAACAGTCAATGAATCTCGTATTACAGATTAGTTGAACTTAATTTATGATTTTATGAAAGTAATAAAATGAATACAAAATAAATGTTAAGTTCACTACCTACTTTATTAAGATAATAAAACAAAAATAAATATAAAAGTACAAAAATTAAGAATATCAACCGCGTGTCAGGAAGACATGATTGAATTAAACAATTTATATATTGTGCAGCATGGGATGCACTCGGTATAATTCTCTTCATTGAAGCACCTTGTGATATACGACATTTTTTGTTTTTGCATCAGGCGCGAGAACAAATAAAGCAGATGATTTGCCGACACGTGAACATGCCACATACAACTGACCGTGAGAAAACACGGATTTACATTTTGTATCGGAAAATGTTTTTTCTTTTATTTTAATTTTTCGTCAATTTTCCAATTTTCGTTTTAAATAGTTATTTTGCTATTCGGGTCGGAGACAAATACTACAAATCAAAAACCATGAAAATCGGTCAGCCGTTCTCGAGTTATAAGTGTTCGAACAAACCCAACTTTGTTTTATATATATAAATATTTTAACTATACAGTAATAAGTTAGTATAATGCTTTTTCATTATTAATATCACATTTATTATATAATACCTATATAATTATGTTAATATTACTCTTTTATTACTATTATCTAGTTATATTATCTATGTTACGTATTTTTTTTAAAAACGGCTGCTCTTGGACAAACATTACTAGACTACTGCCTCGACACAGTATAGTGAGACAGTATAATCCACATGGGCCTGTATCTTTTTTACTGATTAGTTAATCAGTCTACTTATACCTACTCCACTACTAGTTTTAATCAATAGTTAGTAATCAATTAATTATTATACATTATGTATGTTATGAATAAATAAATAAAAAAAAGAGACTATCCTGACCAGTAGCCAAAAACTGATTTTATCTGAATAATATCTTCATAAATAAAATCGATGAGTGTCCTGTCTCGGCCGGCGAACGAACCCGTTTGGGTTCTGTTTCTTAACGGCCTCGAGCGTTAATATTTGGTGGTTCGGCGTTAATATTTGGTTAAACTATATGAATAAATTTAAATATTATTAGTGTGGCTTGTATACGAGATATTCCAACCAAAATCTAATATCGGTCCAAGAAGGCAGCTGTGTACCCAAATTTAAGCCTTTTAATCCAACATGTCGAGATTGATATGTGATTAGTGCGCCCCTTGGTGAAGCAATCTCAAGCACAATCTTTTTAACTCTTACCATGATCAAGTGTTGCCTGAATATCAAATTTCAGCTCAATCGGATAAAACGTTTGAGAGCTATCGTATAGGAATTACACTTATGCAGCCCCTTATATACAGACACACACATAAAGACTTAAATTTGGAAATGGTCTTAAAATAAATATTACCGTAATCACAAAAAACAATGCGCTTTACAATAATTTCCCTCCTTGTTGGTTGGTGTATCGAGAAAGTAAAATGGCACATGGCAGTAAATGGGTTATACATACTACGTTGCCTCTCTTCACTGCGAGCGATCCTGAACTTTTAAGTAATATATTATATCTTTAATCTTAATCAACCAATCTAGCAAATCAAATCAAATCAAAAGAAAACAAGTTTATTGTCTTACATCCGTATATATAGTTGATATACACATATACACATAGTTGGTATACACAATACTCTGGATAGATTACATTACATAACTTGATTATTGAAACCTAAAACAATACCAGTGATTACCGAATCTATATAATGCAAGAGAATCGCCACATAATTTATAATAATTGTATTAGATACTTTAAAATACAAAATCAAGTTATTTTAGAATCAAGACGTCAAACCAACTCTTTCTGTCAACCAACTAAACTGTCAATCAAGTATTATAATTAAGTTGTCGTGAAATATAAAATAATATCATCCAAAAAGTCACTATTATCGGAGTGAAATATACAATTTACTATCGGAGTGAAAATAAAATAGTCATAATAATGTAATTGTATTAAAATAGTCCAGATAAATGAAGAAAAACAAAATGGAAATCGTCAGTCGCCTCATTAGAATTCGTTTTGTCTGAGCCGTCTTCAACTTCCAAGGCAGTAGTTTATTTTCATAGTATCTCCTGGTGTATTTATCTATATGTTCAGCTATTAAAACTACCTTCAAATAACTGTATAAATAGCACACATGTAATCCATCTATTCAATTGGCGACCACAATGGCAGCAATCGATAGAGGTGGACATCGAAAGTGACATTAAGGGTATTTGTAGCCTGGTACCTACTCGAAACTCACGCGTTCTTCAAGCAACTTTCGAAATTAAATTTATTTTTCATACCAAGCCATTACATTATCCTTTCAAAAATACTACATTTAGTAAGCTCAAGCATACTGTAGATAGAAAATGTTTTTACGGTACGTACCCATCATCATTGGTTGAGGGGTAATTATCGGTTAAAAACCTGTGCAGGAATGTGTCTACTTTAAAAAATGGTGTATTGTGATGTTTCTCTGATGGATTACTTTACGTGACCCTTTCCTGTGATATATGAAGCCCTTAAGTTTTTCGCAACTGTAAATTACATTGCGAGAAGATCTCATCTATCGTCAAATGTGCCGTACCATAATACAAATATTTTTGTTGACAGACCGGTGCCTTACTTAGTTAATTCCTTACTTAATTCCTTACCCCCTGAGGTAGATATCTTTTGTATATCTCATATATTAGGCAGCTTAATAGGCAACTACCTGCTCTCCCACTTTTATAATAAAAGATACTTTGTTTACTTACTTTCCATTTTTTATATTTTTTTGAATGTCAGTATTAGCGTACTTAAGTAAGCCAGTTATTAAGTACTTATGTACCTAAGTAAGTAAGTACTTAAGTAAGTACTAAGTAAGTACTAAGTAAGTAGTTAGGTAAGTAAGTACTTAAGTATCAAGAATATACTCTCTAGATTTAATATTTAATATCGAAATGGATTCGTTTGTAAGGCCACTGAATAATAATTAAAATTAGCAATTGAAATAATTAATAAATAAATAAAACTAAATACGTGTTGGCATCGGAAAAGGGAGATTTGATCGATTCCTTTATTAAATATGTCTAATCCTTTGCAAGTAGTATCAAAACCACGACAAATTCTAGCGAGAGGTCTATTTGACACGATATTGCTATTGCAAGCGATGATAGAAAATGTGTGAGAGCTCCACGTTAGTCACGGTGGCACACGACATTGACTATTTGCTAGACTAGTTGGGCTGTATATGCTCCTTCTTTACAATGCTGTCAGTCATTTCGTTATCTTGCATGCCTTCATGCTCTGGCACCCACATCAGAGTTAGTTTAACTTGTTTATGATTTTCCAAACATGCATCGACAGAAAAACGTAGCTGTTCACAGCTTCGAGACCTGTTGCACCACCTGGCTTGATGTTGAAGTATCATTCCATCTAAACAATGGTATTGTTCATTGACATCAAAGATATTTCAAATGATTTCTTCAGATGTGGAAACTATTAAAATTTCGATACTGGCATTTACAATAGTTTGAAAATGAAAACGATTGTAACTTTCCATCTGAAAAATATCGTGCAATCAGGCTATTTATATTCATTTTTATTTTCATTCAAACAACCCTCCTGTCTACACTTTTCATCTATTTATTTGGAGAAAGCCCAATATTATTAGGAGCAGTAAATTATTAGCATTAGCACTATTAGAGTCTTGATATAGAAAGACCATATTGACAGTCTTTCAAAGTTTACTTGTTTTTTACTAATATTCGATAAAAACGGTTGTTTCTGCCGGAGTTCTTAAGTTTTGGCGATATCTTTTCTGGATTTTACAGAAAAAAATATTAAATTCGATTACATTCCAACCTCTTATAAGGATTCAACTTATTGAGTTTTATTTGTTATTTTAAAAATTTATTATATTCATTTTGTCCGGTATTAATCGGTATTTCTCATAAGATATTAAAAATTTAGGAAAACAAACTTAGTGACGTGAGACTTTAGACATTTAGTTTATTTATAGTTTAAACATTTTGTAGTTATACCTTTTATTTGACTGCCAATTTTAATTTCCCGGACCACCAGCCGACGAGGAAGGAAAGTATTGTGAACGCTCTTTTTTTCGAGAGGAAGACGGAACTATCTATTTTGTCTTGAGACGATTAAGACCATTTCCAGATGGAAGACTCTCTGTGTGCCTGTTTGTCCGTGTGTCCGTGTGTATTGCTTCGATAGCGCCCAAACGCTTAATCCAATTCAG
Organism: Micropterix aruncella; assembly: GCA_944548615.1. Lineage (NCBI taxonomy): Eukaryota > Metazoa > Arthropoda > Insecta > Lepidoptera > Micropterigidae > Micropterix > Micropterix aruncella. Next base: position 26,537,562 of record OX155961.1, read on the forward strand.
CTGAATGTTGGAATGCATGCATCATTTGGTTTTTCAACCCTTGCCGGGTTGATAAAGTGTGGTTGGTTGTGGTTGAAATCGGTTTAATTCAGTTGTATTTCAATATCGAAATATTTTACTCTAGACTTGAAATTTGGTACACAAAAGCCTTTTGGGCCAAAATCACATTGGGTTTCTAGCCGGTGAGTATATTTGCGTAAACCATTGAATCGTACGTATTAGGGGGGGGGGGGGGTGAGCCTGGTTTAGACGCCCAAAAAAAACATATTTTTCACGTTTTTTTTTTAAAACCTCAAGTTGAAATATATTGATGCAACTTTTTCCTCTGATATAACTGATTGTCTCAGATTGCTGTATGTGTAAAAAACTTACTACCTTTCTTTAAAGTAAACTTCAAATGCGTTTTTCTCAAAACCATATTTTTCAGTTTTGTGCCGGTGATAAAAAAAAACTACCTGACGTATCAAGTTGTTTCAATAAAAAGTTGTAGTACTATCAAATTACTTTAAAAAATGGAAAAAAAGCTTTTGACATAATTTTTTACTAGTTAAAAAAATGGGGCGAAAACCGTTTTTTTTTATCTTTCAAAAATTGCAAATATAATATATTTTACAGAATTTTTCAGAATCATCTACAAAATACATAAGTAAAAACTAATATCTTAGTTTATTTATTTTTGTTTCAATAAAAAAATGCGCTCGCTATAGCCGGCGCAAGCAGAATGCCATCAGTTCTGCAGCGGTAGAAATGCCATCACATTTGCAATTCAACAGTTTTTTTTACTATTAATCAAACTGATATAAAAGATTCACGATCAGTTTTTAACTTTAGGTTATAAAAAAACATGAAAACATGTTTTTTTTGGCCGTCTAAACTAGGCTCCTCCCTTAATGTGATGCATTGTCACTATTCCCACTCGACGCCGACGAACGATTCGCGTTGCGTGGACTCTCGATATTTCTGACGTTTCATCGCCATACGGTGTGAGTTCCTCATGTGAAAAATTGACATCACCCTCAAATCTTTCCGTAAGTCCTTAGCTACTTGCCGGCAAAGAATTTATTGTGAAACACCTGAAATCAAACGCTGTCCCTGTGGTCACTATGATATCCATAAAGAAAATTAGATATAGGTATATTTACCGCTCCTTTTGACAGTTACATGTAAGTCGTGCTTGGGCGCTATTATCTGTACGCTGTCTCCTTAGTGGAAGCGTATAGGCATGGGATCGGGTCGGTGGCGGTGGACGCGGTCCGGTCGTCAGGCAGGACGGACTACGGAGACTCACGCACTCCAACAGCATCGCGTGATCCGCTAGAGCCTCTCGGACTGTAATTAACGATCAGCCCTCGGACGCCGCTTACCGGCGGGTGGGAAAGCAAACTGCGCCGCACTGTCCCAAGAAACGAACACCGTTTCGGCGTACGTACTCTACTGTTGGAGAGAACAATACTGGTAGTCCTTTTGTCGTCATGGTATACTTTATATTTCCAAATAAGAGAATTACATATCATAAACGACATCACACTGAGAAAAATATAAGATTTCTTATTACATCACCATTTTGTTTTTACGGTTTTATACAGAGTAACGATGTTCTAACCGAAATTTTGTTGAATTACAAAGAATTTTGTTGAAACTCCATTACTCGATTATACGTATCAACATGTACGGTTATTACGAAAATAACAATGTTCTGTAGCTTCAATGTGATTGCTGTTCCGACTTACAATCATAGGGATGAAATGACATGCTGTTATGTTAGAAACAAGAAATCGAGGTCGCGACGAAATGAAATAACATTAGCTTTTGTTGGGCCATCGTTTCGGAAAGAGACGGCAATATTAAAAATGTCGGAACACCATTCTAGGTTGGTGCTAGCTACAGTCCGCAAGCAAGCTCCGAGGAATCGGGGGCTGGGGGAGCGGGCAGATTACTCCGCCCCCGACCGTCGCCTCATACCCCGCACTCTTCCGGTACTGGTACTCTTCTAGTAGGTACCTACTAGTACTGGGAGAGTGCGGATCCGCCAGCTTTCCTAGCCCCCGATTCCTCAGAGCTCGCGCGCGTTTAGTACGTAAGTACGGATACATCTACCAATAATGCTGTTTCATTCAGACATTAGTATGTATGCACGTATGTTAAAATATGTATGTTACTTAATTATGGCAGTAGGTATACATCCCCATTCTGTATGTAAAATTGTTACAATACAGAGTAGGGCAGTATCATTACTAGAAAGGTTCCACAACATGCCCGTGACATAGTAAATACCGTCACGCCAACACCGTTACGCGTCACGTTCATTCGTTCGTATGAACCACAGTCCATATTACATTCGTAATACCTACCTTATGAAACATGCGTATTTCTGTGTATTACAGCGTGTATTACGGCATTAGGAACCATGACACAAGGACGCATGACAGAGCAAAGCCTTTGCACTCCAGCATCTTCGTTTCGTCCCGGCACTTCATAAATCAATACCACATGCACCAGGCGAAGTGCGCGCGTAAAATTGACGAGTAATTCATTAACAATTAGGCGAAATGAGGCGAGTGCGGTAATTTGGCGGCGCGGCGGCGTTATTCAAATCGGCCGATACACTATCGTAATTCGTAATTTGCGGTTTATCGGCGCGCCGCCGCTGCGAGCTAAGGAAAAGAGACAAAAACGCGCTAAAGACGCGATGCGTGGGTAAATAACCGAGGGGGATACTTTCGAACCGCGTATGTTCCACTTCGGTATACCGGCAGCGGTCGAGTACCGCCGGTTTTGTTTTAAACATCACCCATGGAAAGTAACGGCAGAAAGGAGGCAAACACGCTGCAGGACCACAGTGGTGTTACCTATTGCGTAGCGAATGGTTTCGTGCAGCTTGGGCCATAAGATCCACTTTGTTCTCGGATTGGTCAAACTCACGATGCAACTCGTGTGACAAGAAGATCGAAACAAACAAATTTTGCAATACCACTCAGGAGATCCGCTTTTGGCCAATCCAGTTCCTCTTATCTTGTCCCCAAATTTTATAATTGCCTACCACCAAACATTAAATTATTTGAACTTTAATTCCAGGTATTATTTTATTATTTATTGATCTTCCTTCATTACGATTATTATATTTATTAGATGCAATTTATAATCCTATTATAACTATAAAAATTATAGGAAATCAATGATATTGATCATATGAATATATAAATTTTAATAATACTGAATTTGAGTCTTATATAATTCAAACACATAATATATCAAAAAATATATATCGGTTATTAGAAACTGATAATCATTTAATTTTACCATTTAAATATAGGTAATATTCGATTATTAATTTCTTCTATAGATGTTATTCATTCTTGAACTATTCCAACTATAGGAATAAAAGTTGATGCTATTCCTGGTCTTTTAAATCAATCATTAATATTTATAAATTATCCAGGATTATTTTTTGGACAATGTTCTGAGATTTGTGGAATAAATCATACCTATTGTTTTAGAGAGAATTAAAATAAATAATTTTAATAATTGAATTAAAATTTTAAATATATTTTATAAATCAATAGATATCTTAAACATAAGAAATGATCTCTTAAATCATAAAATAATAAGTTAATATTTATTTCTATTGATTATTAATTATAAAAATTAGGTAAAATTTTATGGCTGGAAACATGGTGGCGGTTGTGGATACATGTCTCCTCAGCATATACAATTAATCTATTTTGATCGCGGAAGTATTTCTTCTTCTCAGTCGTTCCCTCATTACTGAGGATCGTGGCCACTAGACAACAGTTTGCCTACGAGGCTCCTCCTCTTCTGCATGGCGTGTCGCAGATTGTATTGACCCTTTTGTAACGTCTTTGATGAGGTCGTTCCATCTGACCGGTGATCTGCCTCTGCTTCTCCTTCCCTCCACTTGACCCCCGGAAAGCATTTTCTCCAGATTCTCTAGTTCTTCCAGGACAGATTTGTTGGTGCGGCGTGCTGTCCATGGGATTCCTAGCATTTTACGCCAACGCCACATCTCCAGTACATCGATTTTGGTGCGTATTCGAGAGAAAATATTATTTTGATACTAATTAATAAATGCGCTACAATTGCATAATATCATGTCTTTCAAATAAAAACAAATAGTTATTTTCTCAGTTTTGTTTAAATGCAATTGTCTTTAAAATTCAGCTCAAACTAGTCACCCTACAGTTAAATCGGTATCACGAACCATTTTCTGGTGAAGGATTTTTTTTCCATCTTATCTATTTGTATGATAAAATCGACTAGTGGCATTTTTAATCCGCCACATGGGAACATGTCCTGATCTTATGCTCATAATTGTGTATACCTATTATTACATCAGGTTCTGTATTGGATACTACATAACCATCAATAACGTTACATTTATATATCTATGACATTTATTAAATAAAGATGCTCATGCATAACGGTATTATTATTTACTTGTCTGACTGTACCGCGATGTTACACATTGACAAGGTTGCGTCACTGAACCTTACTCCCTCTTTCTCATCGTTTTAAAGGAATTCTCTCCCTTTTTGGTTTCTGAGCATTTGTATTGAATAAATGCAACACGTGTGATCTGAGCATGTAGGTGTACCTAAACATCTGGCGCAGATTATACGATGCTACTGAGCAGAAGGACTTCAAGAACCTGGTGGTAGATGATGACAACTAGTTAAAACAATGACAGAGAATCATAGTTGTGTGTTACTCTTCATATAAGAGATATCGTTCAATTTTAGTGTGTTTAATCCCAAACAGATCGCATATCTTCCTAATAAAATAAGGATAGGTTAGCTCTGAAATATTGCCTGCAGGCAATAAGCTCGCCTTTTCTTAAGAATAAAGCGTTTTTTTTTATTATTATTATTATTACTTACCATGATTTACAGAAAGAAATACAGGTTAGTGCACAGAACGAGATGACGTCAATGCCCTTATTGACTGTATGCTGTGTTGTTAATTTTTTAAATGCACTATAATTTTTGATCGCAATGTACGATGATTTTTAGTCTCCTGAAATAGAGAAAATCAATGGCGAGGTTTTTTTAATTAAATCGGTAATTGTGGGAAGGATACGATTGCCCTTTTATAAATGTTACAGAAAGTACAAAAAACAATGTACTGAAAAATATTTTTAGATAACCCTATTAGTAAAAACTTTTACTAGAGATTATATTGATGTTTTATTTAGCCAAGCTCAAAATGGATTCATGTTGATCATATTTAAGAAGTAGGGACCAATTTTTAGATTATGGAAATAGTACTCCTTCTTAAAATGTTCTCAATTCACATCGCCGAGAGCAAGGACGTAGCACATTATACAGTAATTGTTGCGTGCAAGACCACTGAAAGGCTTAGTTGGGAACTGTGACATGTAATTTCTATCTTTTTTATGAATAAAAACTACTAAAAAAAGGCGTTATATTTCATTTACGGACGATGAACCCGCCGCCTATCCACCGTTATAATTTTCAGTTTGCCTCCTACCCGCAGGACAACGGATGACGATTGACAGAACTTAAGTATAACCTGGACAACGGCGGTTGCAACATCGCCGAAACGCCGGGTGCTAAAAACTTCACGCGCGTTTTATTTTATTTACAATTTAAATGACCAATTTTGCAGTGATCTTGTGTATTATAGAAATAAGAGTAATTAAATAAAAAAACACATTTCGACAAAAGAGAAAAGCGTTCCTTTTCGACAGTTAGCTATTCAATATTTAGCGGATATTTTTTTTAAAAACCCTATTTATTCTATTAAGGACTTTGACAGTGTTGAATTGTCTAATATTTCATATATATTTGTTTTTTTAACTGTTGTCTATTTAAATAATTAAATCCAATGATTTTAATCATTTGAGATAGATTTATTAGAATAATTTTTTTTCTGACTATTTCTATTGAGCAATTTTTATTGGTCTAATTTTATATTTGTATTATTTCTATTTTTACATCTTTCTAACTGACTTTTCGTTTTTATATTTTGACTAAGTATGCATATTTTACATTTATACCTAGTTAGGTATTTTGGCAGCACAAATTATTTTAGGTTTTGAAATTTTAAAAATAAATGTAATTATTATGTAACTGATTTAACAATTTTAAAAAATATTGAATTTGTACAACAATGAATTATAATAGTATTCTATCAAATATTCTACATAATCATGTAAAATCAATTTGACTACCAAAAATAGGGATTAGGGTTACCAAGATTAGGGATTCCTATCAAGAAAATTATTTATTAAAAAAAAAACAAAATGTGAAATAGGTGCTATGTAGGACCCATACCACAAATTGTCAACCCCTGTTTAACTTGTTTACGATTTTAATGCCGCGCCTCGGGATGAACAAAGAGCTTCACAGGCTGAACATCAGCGTAGTAGGATCGATAATATTATACGTAACTCAGATATAATGCAATCGGTCTCTACTCCACGTGCAGCATGCACAATAGGTCTCTACTTGAATGACATCATACGTTTCAACTGCGAATGATAAGTTCTACCAGAACCTGAAACGATATTGGCTTCAACAATTTATTAATGACCGAAATTGAATAAATTTTCTAAACAGCTTTCTTTAAACTTTGGCAAAATAAAATCTTTTTTTAAACTTTGGCAAAATAAAACCTAATTATCAACAGAATCGAAGTAAACTACAGTTAGATGAATGAACTGCTCTAAGAGCCTCTAAAAAGCAGCACCGAGCGCAGTGCTGGATTTGTCAATAGGCCTTATAGGCCGCGTCTTATAGGGCCTATTGACAAATTCAGCCGCGGCCTAGGGGCGGCAGACTTTAGGGGGCATCAGATTTCAGAGGGCGCTCGCTTTAGTATAGTAGAACACAGAAAGTTCGTCCGTGCATCCATCTTGGAACTCGTGTTCGTAAATATTTCACCAGGAATATTCACATTTTAAAAGTCCTTTGTTTGTTGGCGATTTAATAAGTTAAATTTTATCTTCATTTTATTTTACTTTTTATTTTATTTTATACTTTATCCTATTTTTTATAATTAAAAAAAATTAATCGCGTATTTTTTTACCACATTAACAAAAAACCTAATATAAAAATCGCGAAAGGGTATTACTTGTCAGGATTACATCATCCCACTAAGTACCTATACGCCTGTGTTGGGGTGATGGATATAAATTTCTGTGGTATTTGCCAAGCCTGTATGCCTTGCCTGCTGTCCTACTTCCTTCTCGTAAAAAAACAATACTTAATATAATTTAGTATAATATAATATAAATAATATTATATAATATAACATAACGTAATACAATATATTATAATATAATATCATATATTATAACATAATAAATAATAATCTGTATATCCATAATTTACATCTGAATATCCTTTAATTTGTGGTTAGAAATATAATATTTTAATATATTATACTTTCGTATTCACCTCTAGTATAAATCGAGAGCCAATGAGACACCCGTCTTTGAACTGGTTGTCGGTATGTTTAAAGTCTGTCCTATGTACGAGTTAAATATATTATAGAGTTTAGGTCCGAGATATGCGTAGTGTCGTTGTCCGTATACAGTCCACATTTTTGGTTGAATCTGTTGTCTTTGTGTCTAGTGTTGTGTTTGTGCTCTGGTTTGTCTTTGTCCTCGTTCCTCATGAGGTCCCTCCGATAGCGCATCAGAACAGTGCGTATGTATAGTTGGCGTACGTCAGGTACTTTAAAGTCTGTATATAGCTTGTCTGACGGGGAGCGAAATGGATTTATATCACAGTTTTACTTTATGAGTAATTCATTATTTATTTGGCTTTTCAATACCACCCCACCCACTTAAATGCGTAAAATCGATCATTAATAAATAAAAAACAAAGGTAAATAAATACAAGTGATTAGGATAGGTATAAGGGAAGGGTGGAACAAATTCAAGGGGCCGTTACTTTAAAAAAGTATAAATTCGGCACTGACCGAGAGATTGGAGTTAAACGGAAGCACCGAAGAAGATCAGCGGCGGAGGCAGATTCGATTGACGGCGCACAGGAAGGTTTGTTTGTTTGAAAAACTTACAGTACAACATGGTGGGCCTATTACCAAGTGGCAATATCTTACAACCTTGACTAAAAATATATGTTGATAAATTATTATATAACAATTGAATTACTGGTTAGGGCGCTCACGGGGTATTGTGGCCTGAACAAAACATGCACAACCTCAATCTCCTAGACACGAAAATGTTACGTTCTGCCAATGGACACAAGAAACTCCCCTGCACATCATGTGCGAGTGTGGCCCGCTGATGCGCAAAAGATACACCCACTTGGGTGGTCAATACCTTCAACCTGAGGAGGGTAAAACTATCTGGCTCCAAAAGCCTAATGCGGTTCTTAAATGACACGAGGCTTAGCGCAGAACTATAGTAGGTGGCGAACACAATAGATCAGCAATGGTCGCAGTAGGCTCATAAAGACCTTAGAAAAGCCCCAAACAACAAATAAACAGGTGTAATTTTTGTAAAGTTGTGGTCATAATAAATGATTACAAATACATATTAACGAAAAGAAATTAATAACATAAGTCAACTCAATGTCGAAGGGATGAAATGGATATAAGGACAAGCTGGGAGACGGGCGAGGAAGTGCTTTATTCATAAGGTAAATGTCTATTGTTATTTTAAATCCGATCACGTTTTAATTTTGTCTCATGGACACATTCTCAGCGTTACTCGGGCCTCTTCAACTGCAAATTACTGAAATTTGATGAATGCTGAGGTTATCGCCAGTAATAGATTTTCCTGAGAGGAAGGCCATGGGATGAAAGCGGAGAGAGTAGATTTTAAAAATAATAGGGCATATTTAAATGTGGTACTCGAGAGGTAGGGTGAGTATGTGAATATTCCGACATCGTCTGATGAAGTGTCACTCCAGTGTAATGATTAAAAAAGAAAATACTTTATAAAGAAACAAAAGACTACTATTTCTTCGACTAAATCTCACAAAGAAATCAGAGATCGTGACGTTTTCATATAAAACACCACGGCTCGGACGCGGCTGAGCGCGCCCCATTTTATTTTTCAAAACCCTTTGTCAAATTTTGGAAATAATATAGATGGATGGTGACAAATGTAATAACATACTATCGTTTAAATACGCGGTTAACGAAGTAAATTATACTTATTACGTTAATAAATTTAGGGTTATGCAACAATAGCAGAGATTCAGTCCAGGCCACCCCATTTTTTATATTACCCCAATAATATGGTCGAGGTTTTCGCGACAGGGTTATTGGGACATGTCACAATAAATTAGTAATGTATACATTACACAGCCCTATCGATAAGTCAAAAATTACCCACCGCCCGCGCCGCGTCGATTGTATTCTGAAAATGAAAATTATGCATTCGCGCTCTTTGAACAAAACGCCGAGAGCATATTCTCTTTTTACAAGACTGTCCAAAAAAACGGAGTGTAATGTATTCTGGGTTCTTCTATGTATGCAGTGGCGTAACTAAGCCGGTGCTCCCGGTGCGGCGCACCGGGGCATACGGTAGTTAGGGGACCCAAAATGGAAGAAACCACAATTGTGACACATGCAACAAAGTACAAAAACAATTTTGAAGCGACCTTTTGGAGTCACACGCATTACAATGATTATTTTGTGTTAAATTCTTGACAAATGAAATTGCAAAACTTGCAACTATTTTCGAGATTGCTAAATCATGTATTATTTAACACGATGCTATGAGAGCCAAATTTGCTAAAGTTTATTCGTTACTAATATTATATCTAACTATTTCTGTTACTATAAATAGGATTGAAACGAATTTAGGATTGAAACGAAACGTAGCACCCGACGTTTCGGTGACGTTGCAGCCGCCGTTGTCCAGGGTAGACTGAAAGAGCTGTCAATCGGTTGTTTTGCGGGTAGGCCGCATACCGCTGCTGCCACTGCGTAGGTTTTAACGGTGGTGGGGGGCCAAGCTCCCCGCGGTATGCGGCCTACCCGGAAAACAACAGATTGACAGCACTGTCAGTCTACTCTGGACAACGGCGGCTGCAACGTCACCGAAACGTCGGGTGCTACAAATTTCAGGCGGTAAATTCGTTTCTATCATATTTATAATGTCTAACAACCGCGATAGTCTTTGATTTTATATTCCTGTCACGTATCAACAGCTGAACGTTCGTTTTCGATTCCGAAACATCTAGAGGCAGTGTTCCTAAATGATTCCGAAACTTGTTCGAGGTAGTGCCCCCCCGAATGAATACGCCGATCTATAATGTAGCTGAACTATTGTAAAGAAAATTTTTTCTACTACTTTTTCTTTATCTGCGAGATATGATTTTATAATCTATTTCTCGATATGTTATGTTACGATGCTTTCAATGTCTATTGGCCCACCACATTGGGACGGCATATGTCAGAGAAGATTTTACTATATCTATTTCAATATGTTACCACCATACAACGACAGTGATAATATTACCTTCAAGAGGGATAGGCTTCCAATACCTTGCCTAATAATTTCCCTCTTTGTATTTACTTCCTCAATGAAACAAATCTTCTCCAATTAATAATCCATATATTAAACCAAAATGCATATATTAACAATTAAAATTATAAATTCTCCTATTTTAGTTTAAGTACTATTATTGTGAATTATATTTATAATAATGAGCGCCTAATTCACCACAAAATATTTACAATTTATTCTTTGAGTTATTTTCGATCGATTATTTGTCGATGACAACAATGGCTGCGTTCAGTCGATTGTTAATAAAATAATATTAATATTGATAATGCATGAGTTTAAATCTCCGTCGTGAAATTCGACAATTAGATTCTAATCCTTTATTTATTTAAATGTGTTCAATGTCAATTTATATTGAAACATGAATCGTAATGTTTACATACAACAACAAAATTACTTATAAACTAACACACTGTTAACTAGTCGATGGCGTTCCAGTGATATAATGAATTTAAATGACCGCAGTCGCTAATGCCCGATATAAACTACGACCTGGTTACCATTCAGTCCACTGAATGTCCATATGGTTTTCGTTCTATTATTTCTATTAATACTATTCCCTCCCCGTTATCTTTGAAACCCCATCGATCAGTCAAAACAAAAAAACCTTAATATAATCTACAATTTTCCTTATCTTTAATTTTATTCTAACATTCAGTATAATTCGAATGTTTCCTTAACTAGTTTCCAAATTCAAAGCACATTATATAATGGCTGGTGTCTGAATCAACGGAGTTAGCAAAGGCTAACTCTCTTCCAAATTAAATAATAGTCTGACTAGAGGTTTACCTCGTAGAACTATCAACGACTATTCATACCAATCGATGTTAAATGCCTCATTTTTAGTTAACGTGCAAATATGTAGAAATCACGCATTTACGTTACAACTACTTAACATTCTAATAATTTCAACAAACCCACAAAACTCGAATATTTATAACCCCAAAAAATATACAACAATGACAATATCGGTTGCTAGCTTCGGCCCAAATAATTAAATAACGCCAGCTTCGGCAAAATAAACTTACATATTTTTAGTACATCTTTGCCGACAATGACTCTCGGCTATACTTCCCGTATTTACAGCTGCATTCACATTATGCACTTATAACTAATGTCAATTTCTTCGATGCGCGTCGCCTTCCTAGAAATCTGCCATCACCAAGAAGAATGTCTCTTTAGAAACCTCAACCGCTTCGCTATCGTACTGCAATTTCCAAGCCGTTACTGCATTCTCATCAATGTTTTTCCCTTATTTCGACGCTAATTTATACACCTCCGAAGGACGTTCGCAATGTTGTGATCTCAATCTGACGTTTCAGTTTGATTCGTTCGCCATCTTGGATATAATTTTCGTATTGCCCCCGACGAAATCTCGTACTTCTATTTTATATGAAATGTTGGATTTTTTTACATGCCAACCCGCGTAGCTCTCTCGATTCACATTTTTAGCACTGGATTTCTATTATTTGTTCGTTTTTTAGTGTCCTTGTAAAAAGCGCATCAATGGCGATTGCGATAAAGCGTTTCTGTGATGTACGATCTGCACACTTTATACGAATTTAAATGAACTGGGCACTAAAATGCTTCACAGCATCTCAGTGCCCTTATTTTAAACTGTTTATTCTTACATCTGAGCACCAAAATATACTTTTCTTTCCCAAACTTTCGCAGCTTTAGAGCGTGCAACTAAAATTTCTTAATGGATGCCGGAAGCAACACGTCCATCCCTTTTATAACACCCTTATCGATGTGACCTTTTTTTGATAATTTAACCCACAACTATTGACTAATCAATCATAAAACGATCTGATTTATCTATTTTTTCGTTAAATAACGCTCTGCCACATTGGTAACAAACGAATTTCTTAACGATAATTCGTGCTTCTAATTCTATATATGATTTTAAGTATTTATTTTACGTATTATGAGAAATTGATGTTTCATATTCGGCGGGAAATCTTCATATTTTGACCTGACTTTGCCGCCTTCTTTCGCGTCGTTTCCGCTTTCGCATTGGAAAGCGAAATAATATAACTATTTTATTTCAATTTTATTTATTGCTAGTATTTTTATCTAGTAATTCCTTTATTTTAATTAAGTGTTTCTAAATTTCCTCAATTTAACTATTAATTTTTTATTTTGACTGGCAATTATTTGGTGAAAAATTCTTTGGACATCATCGATTCGGCTTTCTTCCATCGATGTCGATTATGTTTTCCAATTTCTCTTAATAATAAATTAAATGTTCTTCAAATGACTTTATCAATATTGCTATTAATTCTCCCATAATTCCTACTATTTAATGAACCCCTTTTTATATTTCTTTGAAAAACCAATCGGTCGACTTTTTTAAGACCATAAACATGCTTCTATTGTCTATTTGTCGATTATTGATATTTACGTCGATTTTTCGTAAAAATCTCAAAATATGCTAATTTCTTGCCAAATACCCCTGATTGTCTATTTTGAAACCCCTAATAATGTCCTTAACCCCTTGAGTATGATACGACCAAATCTGGTTCTGAAACAATTATCCGTTGAGTATGATACGACCAGATCTGGTTCCGCGTTTTTTTCACTTCTTTGACGTTCTCATATTTATTCATAATTATCTAATTGTTTTACAAAATGATATTTCAATATTCTATATTCGAAATTTCAATGCAATCATTGTGCAGTTGTTCTTTTTATGATTGGTGTAGTAGTTTCGTAGTTATAGTACTTTAGGGTCGATGTCGCCGAAAATCCTGCAAAAGAGACAGATGCATCCATGAAAATACCCATTTACTCCAAGGGTTAACTCTCAAAACTACTCAAAACCCTTTTATTTATGTGACGCTGGCACTGCACTCTATAGTTTAGCAACGGCCCTTCTTTCATCTGTCAGTTTTTAGTTCCTAATTAAATCGCTAGATGTCACTATGATCTTTTTCAAGTACAATTTAATTTTAAAATTTGATTAATCTATTTTCGGTTAGCTTAGAGCTGCTAAGCGATCATGTGATGATTTTCAGATCATTACAATACCCCCTCCCAAAATCTCTGCTTGCCCTCAAGCAATCATATCACATATCTTTCGTGTTATCTGTTTAATCTCCAACCGCATATTCATGATGTTTGTAATATAATATTAATGTTAATAATTTTATAGAAATAACCATGTAACTCCTACGATATGTTTGTACTATAATGTCAATGATAATAGTTTATGTTTAATTCACGTACCTTTACGATATGTTTTGTGCTATAATGTTATGATAATATTTTACTTTTAATTCACGTACCCTTACGATATGTTTTGTGCTATAATGTCAATGATAATATTTTACGTTTAATTCACGTACTTTTACGATATGTTTTGTGGCTTGTCTTCCCTCTTCAAGTCTATAATTTCCTATCTTGTTTATATACTACCAATCTCCTAACCCAGATCTTTTAATGATAATACTTTTAATATAATTTCTAACTTTCTCCTCTATATCTCACCTCAATAATATGATACCTATAATAACAATAATGACGAAGATTCCAAACACTCCTGTTGCAAATTTTAAAATTTATATAATATATTCCAACTTTCCCTCCTCTCTTTCGCTTCAACATGCGTCCGCTCAATTAGGATATAAACCCGAGTCCTCGACCATGTCTCCACCTACTTATTCTGTTCCATCGACCATCTATAAATAATCTCAATACGTCAATATAATAATTATAATATTTCTCTCCGTTGCAAAATTTAAATTGATTCCGTCTATTTATTCTCCGTTCACCCACTCCGCTCAATTAGGATTTAACCCGAGTCCTCGATGGTGAACATTTTAACTGTCTAACTCTTCCAAAAAAAACATAGTTTGAATATGCCTAAGTCAGAACAATGCACTTGAACAGGCTCTGGTCGTCCCTTAATGTTCTAGATTCTTTTAAAATCGTGACATTGTCCCAACCAGTCGCATAGTAAGTTTTTATTTAATATAGTATGCTATTTCACGCTGGGCTTGTCCTTCTGCTATTTACTTAGACACAATCTCAAGTTAGATAACCTGACGATTGTTAATAGGTTCTTCACTAGTCTATTGTTTGTGATTTTAACGTACACTGTAAATGGTTTCTAACTCTCATTCGTTATTTCAGAATTTGGAAACTGAATTTATCCTTACACCCCTTACTTACTTCTTCCTTTCACATGGTTCCTCTCATCCTATCTTTCATACCAAATCAATCCCCTCCTTCATCACAACTTATGTTGGTTTACTAATTAACAAATGTATTTATCGTCCTTCTACTCTCACCCTCCTGGATCGCTACTATTTATCTCCTTCATAACATAAACTAAATCAATATCCGGCCTATTCTAATTTCGCAACCCTATAATAACCCCCTTGGTGCATGTAACCATAATGCCACCGTAATAATAATAATCCCATTGGGTATCTGAGCTCCTCCCTGTCGAATCTAGACCATATCCGACTCTGGGTGTCAACTCGTCCAAAAGCGTAGACCTGATCAGGGTCACGCGTTGAGGTGCGACCTCAACCTTGCCGAGACCTCCATATTTACTCCCTCGCAAGTTACCAAATACAAAACAAAACCATGGACCCGAGCAGTGGCTCCAACTCCGAAGACCGCCCACTTCAGATAAAAATTCCCATAATATTATAGTCGCTCTAAAAATTAGCGCTATTTTTCGATTCTAAATTCTTCATCCCGCTCTAAATAGCGAGACGTCGACAATACCACCAAATATTCTATACCAAATAACAATATTAATATGACTCTTCATTCATCTTATAGTCGCTTCCTATATAGCACTATAACTCAATTCCAAAAATATATTATATTTTATAATAATTATAATAATGATTTTAATCTGGCCCTATACAGTCTCAATAATATAACGATCAACCAACTTTATCAATAACAATAATCCATCGACTTCACTAATAATACTTTGGAATCTTCTCTCCAATATAATAAATCGTACCCCGATACTGCTTTGCCATTTAGTTCTTACAAACAAAAAACTTATTACACTAATGAGATTCCTAATCGTGTTCGCTTGTATTTCTTCGCTTTAGGTAGGAATGATTGGACAACAAGTTGTAGGTGATTAGGATAGGATTTAGGATAAGATAGGATAGGATAGGAAAGGAATACTTGTTGCTTAAAACGAAGAGATTCAAACAACACAACGCTCTCCTTGTTATAACTCTTTTCCCAATTTTGCAAAACAATATCACTCCACTAGATACCCAAATGAAAAAAAACTGTCAGCTTATTAACAATATTTTACAACCCAACGATTTCACGAGGTGCATTCTTCCATACATATACGTATCAAATGGATAATATATTTAGTAAATGTAACTGTATGCTATATATATATATACGCAAAATAATGTGTGATTCTAATGTGAAAAAATTAAACTATACTGCTCAACTAAACGTGTAAGCTAATATGTATTGTAATTAAAATATTTCTGATTTATTGTATACTGCTTTTGGTGTATGGCATTAATGATTTGTTGCTATTAAGACTTGGTAATGGAATAGAAATAAGGAATGTGATAGGATAGGTAGTGTATGATAGAATGGTAGGATAGGAATGGTGATAGGATGATGGATAGGATGATAGGATAGGATATCTAATCTATTACTAGTAAGGAACAGGAAAATGATATTATCTGTAATGTAATTTATAACTTGAAAAATGATGAAATCTAATGTTTGATATATCGTGTTAAAATAATTTATTATCTTAGTATAATAATACAATACATACACAAGAACACACACCCCGCTACAATCAATAACTCTGATATTCAAAATAATCTGCTGGTTATTCTCTCAATAAAATAATAATAACCGCCATGACAGCCAATATAATAATATTATAATGCTATGACAACCACAAAACATACCATCAAAAAAACCGTGAGTTTTTTTTTTTATACTCCCAATAATTTATTGAGCTTCTATAACTAATCACTTAACCGATGGAACCGTAAGGTTCTTTAATCACCCCTTACTAATTTTTACCATATCTTTTATGTGGCATCGCCCTATGGCTTTACCTTCCGATTTT
Source organism: Micropterix aruncella (assembly GCA_944548615.1). NCBI lineage: Eukaryota > Metazoa > Arthropoda > Insecta > Lepidoptera > Micropterigidae > Micropterix > Micropterix aruncella. The sequence continues at coordinate 26,554,169 of OX155961.1, forward strand.
ATATATAAGTAAGTATTTTAAGTATGTATTTACTAAGTATGTATTTTAAACGTCGGCAAACGTCCTCATATTTAATATCTATATTCAATTCTCCTATAATATTCTGTATCGTACCATCCGCCGACATCAATTGTATATTATTGCATTTGTTATCAAACGCACAACCCTGAAATAATGTTATATATTTTCTCCCTATTATATTAACAGAAGATCCTGTATCTACTAATGCTTTTAATTTAAAATTATTTATCCTTACATAAATATAAGGTCTCTGATCCATATCATTACTATTTAGGGTATTATTAAAAATGCGAACCGACGACCCCCTCCCAGCCATCGAGTTCTCTATTCGTATTTTATTCCAGATATATCTCTCTCCAGCCTTCGTTTTTTCGATGACGAAGCTGTTTGAGACATTATGATGTCTACGTCTATTCTTAATTTATTTGTCGTATTTAATTTATTTTATTTTAATTTAAATAAATTTAATTAATTTATTTTATTTATTTTTATTTTGATTCAAAATAAATTTAATTTATTTTATTTTTTATTTAAACGAATTTATTTTATTTTATTTTATTATTGATTAAACGAATTTAATTAATTTATTTTATTTTGATTCAAAACTAATTCAATTTATTTTATTTTTAATTAAACGAATTTAATTTATTATATTTTATTCAAAGCAAAAGGTTGACGATTGCTATCGTGCCAAAGGTTATTATCCGCGGCGTCCTAATTACAATTATTTTAATTTATTTTAATTTCAGCCTAATTTTAATAAAATTAATTACCAATCAAATTTGTTTATTTTATTTTTAAACTATTCTTATTCCCGAGGTACTATTTTAATCGTAGTTTTAATTACGACGAATGCAGTCAACATGTGTACATAATGTACAATAAACGTTAAATTATGTATATAGGCAGATTTCCAGAAACAACACACATATACAATATATCAACAATTCGCAATGCTAAATATACAGTTATATCACACGATTCATGTTTCTATATTTCTTATTTATTAAATGCCCAAATTACAATCGATCGAAAATAATTTACTATTTATTTTATTTAGAATCTATCAAGGCCCCACACGTTGGGACGGCATTTGTAAAGAAAATTTTTTCTACTACTTTTTCTTTATCTGCGAGATATGATTTTATAATCTATTTCTCGATATGTTATGTTACGATGCTTTCAATGTCTATTGGCCCACCACATTGGGACGGCATATGTCAGAGAAGATTTTACTATATCTATTTCAATATGTTACCACCATACAACGACAGTGATAATATTACCTTCAAGAGGGATAGGCTTCCAATACCTTGCCTAATAATTTCCCTCTTTGTATTTACTTCCTCAATGAAACAAATCTTCTCCAATTAATAATCCATATATTAAACCAAAATGCATATATTAACAATTAAAATTATAAATTCTCCTATTTTAGTTTAAGTACTATTATTGTGAATTATATTTATAATAATGAGCGCCTAATTCACCACAAAATATTTACAATTTATTCTTTGAGTTATTTTCGATCGATTATTTGTCGATGACAACAATGGCTGCGTTCAGTCGATTGTTAATAAAATAATATTAATATTGATAATGCATGAGTTTAAATCTCCGTCGTGAAATTCGACAATTAGATTCTAATCCTTTATTTATTTAAATGTGTTCAATGTCAATTTATATTGAAACATGAATCGTAATGTTTACATACAACAACAAAATTACTGATAAACTAACACACTGTTAACTAGTCGATGGCGTTCCAGTGATATAATGAATTTAAATGACCGCAGTCGCTAATGCCCGATATAAACTACGACCTGGTTACCATTCAGTCCACTGAATGTCCATATGGTTTTCGTTCTATTATTTCTATTAATACTATTCCCTCCCCGTTATCTTTGAAACCCCATCGATCAGTCAAAACAAAAAAACCTTAATATAATCTACAATTTTCCTTATCTTTAATTTTATTCTAACATTCAGTATAATTCGAATGTTTCCTTAACTAGTTTCCAAATTCAAAGCACATTATATAATGGCTGGTGTCTGAATCAACGGAGTTAGCAAAGGCTAACTCTCTTCCAAATTAAATAATAGTCTGACTAGAGGTTTACCTCGTAGAACTATCAACGACTATTCATACCAATCGATGTTAAATGCCTCATTTTTAGTTAACGTGCAAATATGTAGAAATCACGCATTTACGTTACAACTACTTAACATTCTAATAATTTCAACAAACCCACAAAACTCGAATATTTATAACCCCAAAAAATATACAACAATGACAATATCGGTTGCTAGCTTCGGCCCAAATAATTAAATAACGCCAGCTTCGGCAAAATAAACTTACATATTTTTAGTACATCTTTGCCGACAATGACTCTCGGCTATACTTCCCGTATTTACAGCTGCATTCACATTATGCACTTATAACTAATGTCAATTTCTTCGATGCGCGTCGCCTTCCTAGAAATCTGCCATCACCAAGAAGAATGTCTCTTTAGAAACCTCAACCGCTTCGCTATCGTACTGCAATTTCCAAGCCGTTACTGCATTCTCATCAATGTTTTTCCCTTATTTCGACGCTAATTTATACACCTCCGAAGGACGTTCGCAATGTTGTGATCTCAATCTGACGTTTCAGTTTGATTCGTTCGCCATCTTGGATATAATTTTCGTATTGCCCCCGACGAAATCTCGTACTTCTATTTTATATGAAATGTTGGATTTTTTTACATGCCAACCCGCGTAGCTCTCTCGATTCACATTTTTAGCACTGGATTTCTATTATTTGTTCGTTTTTTAGTGTCCTTGTAAAAAGCGCATCAATGGCGATTGCGATAAAGCGTTTCTGTGATGTACGATCTGCACACTTTATACGAATTTAAATGAACTGGGCACTAAAATGCTTCACAGCATCTCAGTGCCCTTATTTTAAACTGTTTATTCTTACATCTGAGCACCAAAATATACTTTTCTTTCCCAAACTTTCGCAGCTTTAGAGCGTGCAACTAAAATTTCTTAATGGATGCCGGAAGCAACACGTCCATCCCTTTTATAACACCCTTATCGATGTGACCTTTTTTTGATAATTTAACCCACAACTATTGACTAATCAATCATAAAACGATCTGATTTATCTATTTTTTCGTTAAATAACGCTCTGCCACATTGGTAACAAACGAATTTCTTAACGATAATTCGTGCTTCTAATTCTATATATGATTTTAAGTATTTATTTTACGTATTATGAGAAATTGATGTTTCATATTCGGCGGGAAATCTTCATATTTTGACCTGACTTTGCCGCCTTCTTTCGCGTCGTTTCCGCTTTCGCATTGGAAAGCGAAATAATATAACTATTTTATTTCAATTTTATTTATTGCTAGTATTTTTATCTAGTAATTCCTTTATTTTAATTAAGTGTTTCTAAATTTCCTCAATTTAACTATTAATTTTTTATTTTGACTGGCAATTATTTGGTGAAAAATTCTTTGGACATCATCGATTCGGCTTTCTTCCATCGATGTCGATTATGTTTTCCAATTTCTCTTAATAATAAATTAAATGTTCTTCAAATGACTTTATCAATATTGCTATTAATTCTCCCATAATTCCTACTATTTAATGAACCCCTTTTTATATTTCTTTGAAAAACCAATCGGTCGACTTTTTTAAGACCATAAACATGCTTCTATTGTCTATTTGTCGATTATTGATATTTACGTCGATTTTTCGTAAAAATCTCAAAATATGCTAATTTCTTGCCAAATACCCCTGATTGTCTATTTTGAAACCCCTAATAATGTCCTTAACTCTCAAAACTACTCAAAACCCTTTTATTTATGTGACGCTGGCACTGCACTCTATAGTTTAGCAACGGCCCTTCTTTCATCTGTCAGTTTTTAGTTCCTAATTAAATCGCTAGATGTCACTATGATCTTTTTCAAGTACAATTTAATTTTAAAATTTGATTAATCTATTTTCGGTTAGCTTAGAGCTGCTAAGCGATCATGTGATGATTTTCAGATCATTACACTATAAACATGTAATTTAGCTAGGTATACAGATATCACTTCCTATGTGGCATAATGAGGGTAAGTAGGGCGAGGGGCCTTTTGTAAAATTTTGCATCGGGGCCCATTTTTGTAGTTACGCCACTGTATTATGTTTTTCGTTTCTTTATTCCACAATAACTTATAAACGCTTAAACCGATTTATAAGTAGGTATGTGGAATTATTATAATCGTTATGTCATCCCAAGTGTTATAGGGTACCTTACCTGCCCAAATATCACGTAAATAGTTGTCTAAATATCCAAATCTCCAAATGTCAATAAATACACAGATATATCGTGTTTATTTTAAAATGAAAGTTCTGATTGAGTACATTCCGGATAGTTACAAAAGCTCTTATAGGTAGATCCAGGTGACATGAAGGGCTAGAAACAAGCCCCCTACTCCGCTTACTACTACTTACTACATTCCCGATATATAGATCTATCTGTATGAATAAATACATAAATTAAAATTATTTCATGAAAAATCGTAATAAAAATAATATTAAATAGAACTGTTTACTTTCTGTAACGGCAGTCGTGTTTTTTATTTTTTTAAATATACTCGTATTTATGTACAATTTTATCAGACTATGATAACTGTTAATTCGTCAATTTTACTGGAGAGGCAAAAACCGATATTTTTTAAACTAAGTTTCATTTGCAAGTTATTTTTATTATTTTTCATCATTACTTATGCTATAATGATTAGGGATATAATAAGGTTAACAAGCAGTATAAAATTTAGGTCATGAAATAGCAGTTTTGTGCATCTCCTGTAAATTTACGAAACATCATTTATCATATGGTACAGACCTGACCAAATGGTACAGATTTACATGCTAGATTATAAGGACCTATTCCGATGTTATCCATTACAACTTATGGCCATCTGAACAGTAAATGCAAATATGTACTTTCAAGAAATGCAAATATTACTGGAGACGTTCTTGAATAATATTTCAATACTTAAATATATAAATATGCAATACGATATATATGCATAAATATTTAATTTTGCCCTTTTTCAACAACGAAAATAAATATCTGAACATTTTTTTTTTGTAATAAACCCTTTTTTTCTTAAAAATTATAGGTATATTCGCGATCTTTTAACAAACCACCGAGGGCATATACATAGTATGGGGTATACTGTGGCATGTATGAGTTCTCTTGTTTTTATTTACAGTATAGGTAATATAGCCAAGATATTTTTTTATATCATTAACCTTCTTACTTATGTAGACTTCCTCAGCATATACAGTGTATGAGTATTATGATAGGCACGTGTAATGACGATGAGATATTTAGTTTGCGATAGCGACGTGGCGTCGCGCAAATTCCCCTTGTCGGAACTCACGGCGTATATATTTCACAACCCTTTCAGTAATGCGGAAGTTTCAGCCTGAAAGAGGGGCGCAGCGAGGAGTTTTCCCCGTATCTATCATAATTAAAGGAGGACGCGTCACACGAATATATAAATATTAAATATATTAAATATTCCCTCATGCAGATAGGGGTGAAGCCGTGGAAAATGCGTATACATAGAAGCGTGGGTAATGTATGCTGTTATTTATTAAAAGAATTTTTTGAAAGAAGCATTAACTTCGGACGTTGGATAACGAAACCGCAAGTTGCTCTGGGAAAACGTGTGTCACTCGAGGGTCGCGGTCGCGTCGCGCGGTGCCGGCTGCGTGGGGAAAGGTTTGTTCGGGTAAGCGTGAGTATGGTTTTGTGCGGGTCAATGTTGGGAAAGCCCTAACGCCCGCGTCGGCGTATACAAAATTGTACGTCTGTGTTGTTGACCGTGGAAGAGTATTCTCGCCGGGAGCCGATTCTGGGTGTAAAACTAGACCATGCTCAGTATAAAATGCATTGTCATCGGAACTGAACCAACACGTAAAATTTCAACTTCATGGGATAAGAGGAAGAGATTTGACCTAAACAAACTAACTAACAAACATTGCAAGTTTAATGTATGTTTTAATTAAAATATAACATATATTCTGAGTAAAATATGATTCATTTTAACAAAAAGTATTCGCTACCGGATAAAATTGATCCATGACATCGCTTTAGAAGCTGTGATGTTTTACAGTTATTTGAAGGTACCTACTCTAAATATCAGAACTCATATTGATAAGAAACTTGATTGATACACACTATTACTTTTCCAAGTTTTGTCTTGATGGAGTGGCTTTTCTAGGTATATAAGGTCGCCATGACGTGGATATGGCACTTTTTTTTTGCACATAAAATATTTTCCTTTAAAATTCATCAAATGCACTAAATTAAATTTCGTTTTGATGAAACTACAATCCTCACTGTTCTATAAATAGGATAGAAAACGAATTTACCGCGTGAAATTTGTAGCACCCGACGTTTCGGTGACGTTGCAGCCGCCGTTGTCCAGGGTAGACTAAGTACTGACTGACTGACCGTTGTCAACGGCGGCTGCAACGTCACCGAAATGTCAAACAACCGCGAAAGTCTTCGATTTTATCTCACTGTTCTAGTTATACACTATAATAATCGCGGTTTTTAGGTGAGATTTTTACATTTTTCATGTTTTACCTATCATTTTAAATTTATAAATAACAAACTCCTTGACACTAAATATATTAAAAAATGACTTAGATATAAAAAAGTTAGAGAAATTGTCTTAAAGATTCTAAAATATTTTTATCCATTGTAGCATAAATAAGGATGGAGTTATAAAGCATTTAATTTCCGGATTAGGTACATTTTTTTTAATTCCAAAACCGGCTGAAGCACAATGTCTACAATGTATACACAATGTCTTTAGAATTCTCATTTAATATTTTTCAGAAGTCATAATTCTTTATTTTTGTAGAACCGGTAATAACACATTTACCGTTTTTTTTAATGTTGAAAAGGTCACTATGTTGATACGATATGGCGGACATATCTCAAAAGATTTCAAATTTTGTCATTAGAATGAACTTTAGAATGAATGAAATTTTGTTTTTGATTGGTGGTTTTTCTCTCCATCTCTCTCTCTTTGTACGTAACTAACTCTCTATTGTGCGTAATTTTGTCCTATTTGGTCAGGTAGTTTCTAAGATACAACGCGTACAGACACTCAGGCACACATAGTCTTAGCCGTAGTCATAGTTTATTATTTCCAAAAAGATTTTAACTGTGGAATACGTCATTTTACATTGTTGCGAAATGATTTTTACCTTCATTATATGTACTTTTGTATAAAAAAGCTTTTGGCTCCATTACTTTCGGTTCAATTACAAAAAATAATCAGACAGAAATTACAAACAAATATTAGTTAAAGTAAATATATATTTTTTTAAATATAGTTTTTCAATGTTAATCAAGACCAAAAATAATACTAAGTTAACAAAATACAAAACACAATTAATCTGCAAAAAAACTCTAAAAGGTATAGAAATCAATATTATCACATAATCCAAATCACATAATTAGATATTTACAAATATCTTTTAAAATCTAAGACAGCTTTATAAAAATCATCCAAATTATAGAGATTAGGTTAGGTTTATTTTGATGCATTTCTTAGATGCAACCTCTTTTAATTTATGATGGCAAAAAGATGTAAAATTTAAAGACCAAATGTAAAAATGATTTCTGGTGTAAAAATAACCGCACTTTGGGAATTATGATGTTATTTTTTTTGCATACACATACACAAAATACACACGTATATAAATTTTCAGAAATAACTGTTGGATACCAAGGATGCAAGGAGAGATCATAAAAATCCTCGAGTGTTAAAATGACAGACATTACAGAATGTAAAATCCGCCCATTGCTGAGTGTTGCTCTAGAGGGCGGGCGGCGCCCTCGCCTTGTCACCGTCGTCAGGCACGACATTCTGCCTAGCGGTTTCCCGGGGCGGAAGTTTCCCCATGCCATGCAGCAGAACTGGAACTGCTTTAATGACAGACACGGGCTGGCACGGCCCTAATCGAAATTGTATGCCGCAGACACAGTGTCACCGAGTGCGGCATTAGCTCGAGTGCGAAGCCGACGCTCACCTGCCATCAAACTACTTCAGGGCTGTACCAAAGCAATATTTTATTTAAGATTCGGATGATCTTCAACCCTAAAAAGATTACCTGCCCAAACTTGAGCGATCGTGAGTAAAGTGTTACTCACTTATTTTAAACGAATGCCCAGAAAAAAAAGCTTTATGCGTTTAGAATTTTTCTATGTATGTTTTCAGTTTCTTTATTACACCATAACTTCTAAGCGCTCGAACCGATTTAGAAGTGTGTCATATCGAATCGTTTTGTTTGCGTGAGTGTTTCTAGATTAAAAAGGCATTGTAAACCTACATCTCTGTTCGCAAGTCAATCACAACCTACCGATCTCGTTTAAATATAAAGCAGTCCCTAATTTAAACAAGGAACTCCTTCGCCACTGTGTAAGTGGCTTTTGTTATTAAAAGAAAATAACAAAACAAAGAAAATTTAAATTATGACGGCTTTTCTACCAAGAATACTAAGTTAACTTATTTTTTTATTAACTTGAGGCATTTCCTATCCTAAGTAGCCATAGTTAAGACAAAATAGGCAATATATATTTTTTTTCAAATCAAATTACTATCTTACGAAATTTCCACATTTCGTACGGCAAATACTGGTGCTGGAATCAGCGGTACCACTTTGGTACTGCTGATTTAAGCGAATAATGGCCTATTAAGCACTACATTTTTGTGTTGTTTTGAAAGGCCCGCGCAGTTTATAAATTACTTAGGAGCTTAGAACAGCCTTTATAGATGTTTAATTTTAGCTTGAAAATTTAAGTCTGACGCTCTAGCTAAAATTATTCATTTTCGATTTAAAAAAATGTATTTTGCCTTAAGGTTAGGAAGAATATATTTTTATGCCTTAAAGAGGAATCTATGAGGATTATGATGCAATAAAAAAAATAAAAATCTCAAAAGAAAAACTTTGTAAAAATATTTAAATTTGGTCCTGCCGAAAATTCTCAAAAACACATAAGAAAATCGTAACTCGAAACAATAAAAAGTCGGGGAACATACATTGGGGGGATTTGGATACCCCTTTATGCAAGTGTTCTATTTTTTTTTAATTGGATGTCATTTCCTCGGCCACAAAGTATAATTCTAAAAATGAAAATTAATTGATTTATACATAGATACCTATTTAAAAGTCGATCTCCGACGACCGGCCGCGCGGCCGATCCTTCGCTGTTCCCCTGTGAAATTCAAGCTTCCGCCCCTAAAATCCCCCAGCGCTAAAACTTTCTCTTTATTTTTATTATTTTTTTCTGAAATAAAAGCGCCAAGGGTGAATTAATAAAAAATAAAACACGACAGCGTAATTCGTTTTATTAAATGCCACTTCTGCGCTGCGCGACGTCGGAAAGTTGAGGCGAGAATAAAATCAGATCGCACGCGATTCTCTTCAGGGCAAAATGGGCTGAAAGTTTTAGCGTGCCGGATGGATATAAAGATCAAATTGGGGTGCGGGCTGGTGACGAGTTTTGTGCGTTTTTAATAGGGATTTACGATTCGAGGTTTTACTGACTTAAAATTTTATAAATAGCTTTGATAAATGGACGTTCCATCGTACAATTTCAGTGAAAGTATTGTTTTTCTTATATAGCTAAAGATCTTTCTTATACTGAGAAAAAATATGTAGGTACATGGGCTCTTTGAATAATCATCTCACTAATGTATTTATTTATTATTTATTTATTTCAAACATAATGTGGAAATACATAAAAATGGTCATACCAAGTAATGGTGCGAAATAAACAACGGCCCCACATTCACATGACCATGCTCAGCGCATACCCAACTAGGCCGAATATAGCCTGTATCTGGGCATACGACTCATTGTCTTACTTGGGTGGAGAAGCATAACTGACGTAGGTACTCATACACACATACACACATACATATACATACATACAAACACATATAAATATAACGATCTAAATAATTGTTGAGGATGCATTTAAGAAATGCATAAAAATAAACTTAACCATGCATGCTCTCTATAATTTTGATGATGAAACAAAGCCGTTTTAGTTTTTGAAAAATAATTTATCTTTAATCAGATTTGTTCTGTATTTTGTCACCGTGGTGTTGATTTTATTGTTAAACTAATTGTTTATTAACTAATTATTTTAAAAATTTTGATGGACTATTTTTAAAAACCTATTGATAGATTATTTAAAAATTTTGTTTACATTTTTTTTTGTTATTAGAGTCTGTAGGATTTAATTTTTATAATTGATCCGATCGGGTTTTGCCTTTATATATAAAAAGTATATGTACACGTAATGAAGTTGTTATAAATTCTAGAAAATATAAAATGTCACATTCACATATAGATATCGCAATAGCGATAAGTCCGCTATTTGTGCATAAATTGTCTTTTTTATAAAACTAGCGTAATATTCATTAGGTTATATTTTTATAGCACAATAAAGTTATTCTTTCTATTCTATTCTATTCTTATACATTCCACAGTATGTACTTTTTGGAATGAATAAAATATGACTATGACTATGACTAAGAATAAATATATTATAGTATTATTCCTTTCTATTATATTAGATTGTAATACATTATGTTTATTATCTTATATTTTCACATTATTTTTAACAGATGTAATAATGATTTCATAAAGAACCAACGCGATGCTTGATAACGTGTGAAGCACTATGCTTGATAATGTGTGAAGTCAAACGTCGTTGCAAAAGGACAATGGACATTTTTGTATGAATGGTTCACACATGAAGTAACAACTAGGGACATATAGCAATTAATTATGCACGTGTAAAGAAGTAGTTATAATCAAAGTTCAACTCATTAATCCATGTCGTATTGGAATTATACACATCGGAAATTTTGCATATATGAGTAAAATAAACTTGCAATTTAATCTGGTTAAATAGATTTTACTGTGTAACTAAAGTTTATTAATTGTCGGTATTTGAATCAACAGTTGAACTAAAATCCAATTATGAAGTAAAAACCAAGTCCTTTATCACAGCCAGAGAGTAAAAACAAAATTACTTAAAAACAGAAAACACTTAGGACACCCTAAGGTACGAAGAAAAATTAACGAATATAACGGCCCAGGCGCAAAATCTTACCTGACAGCCACACACAATCTATATCTGTCTTGCTTATTTAATGTGTCTCTTGCATCCATAAACTTTTTTAGATAACACCAACGTGAAACAAATGAATGCCTACGGTCCAGGCGCAAAATCCCCCTGACAACCGCATCTATCTCTATCTAATTTATTGGCTGTTTCTTTTTCATCCACAAACTTATTTACCGCTTTTGTTTCGGGATAAGATTAAAATACTCACTCGGTACTATACAGTTATTTTTACTATTATTATTTGATATTGTTACAGGTTTATAGTTATTGATGTGTTTTATATATTTTATTTATATAAATTACATAAACAACTCTATTGTTTAAATCAAACGTAGTAAATAAAATATTTTACTAAAAAGTATAATTATTGAGTTAAATATTTTGCAATTTCAAGACTCTATAACTTTTTTCAGCCACGTATTTTAGCTTAGCTGCTGTACAATAAAATGTTACACTTGTAATAAGCTTTCGTTTGGCAATATGTTACAAAGTGGCAATATGTTACAACATATGTTTTTTTTTATTTGTCAAGTGGGGCTTTTCTAAAGTCTTTATGAGCCTTGTAACACTGTGACCATTGCTGATCTATTGTGTTCGCCATTTACCATAGTTCTGCGCTATGCCTCGTGTCATTTAAGAACCGCAGCAGGCTTTTGGCGCCAGATTGTTTTACCTCCTTAGTTTGGAGGTAATGACCACCCAAGTGGGTGTATCTTTTACGCATCAGCGGGCCACACTCGCACATGAGGTGCTGGGGAGTTTCATCTGCTCCTTGGCAGAACCTGCACTTTTTTGTGTCTCGGAGCTTGAGGTTGTACATGTGTTTGTTGAGGCCCTCACCAGTATGCGTAGATTGTTTATATTTAGCGATAAGGCCTCACGAGCCGTCTTACGGTTGTAAGCCTTAATTAGCGCTTTGGAATGATTCAACCCTGGCGTGTTGTTCCAGTGGTTGATGGATTGTTATAAACATATTTGTTTGAGCATTAGGTTTGCAAGGCATTTTGGTACGCCACAGCAAGGTTCAGGGCCGTATAACTTTCCCTTTGCTTCCGTCTTAGCATGTATGGCAATATGTTACAACTGACTTCGCAAGTGGGGACAAAATTGAGTTTCTGGTTGTGGTATATGCACTGCTCGTCTGCAGCAGTCTTACAGCCAAAACTCCAAAATTACTCAGTTGTCTTGCTAGAATGTAGCCATGTTCTTATAAAGCCTCATTATCGACCATTATGTAAGTATGTATCGTATAGACTATCCATTCCATTTCGACGTGTAAAAAGCACGTACGATAAATAATATCTACTTATTGACTACTGTACTGTACTACAAATTGAAACTGGGATATGTTATTTTGAAAATCCGAGTCTGAAAATCACTACAGATATTTTGATTTATTTTTATAAATATTTCTCTACATATTTCTCCTATGATTATCAAGAAAAATATTAGTCAATTGAAAAACTGTAGAGCGTATAAATTTGTTATTGAAACACTTGCAGGGGCGATTCTATCATTCTGCCAATTCTGTAACCTATATTTTTCTGTACCTATAATTATAGTCTTGGGAAATATTTGAAAGATATAGGGTTACAGGTTTTTGTGTTATTATAAAAGAGTAAAAGAGATATAATTATTCATTTACCAACAAGGGCCTTTATGATTCAGTTATTAATATTTTTATTGGTTTATTACCTAAAATTATAAATTATTTAATCAAGAACATCCCAAAAATACAAGTTCGTAGAATAATAAAAATCATATAATCAAATAGTCAAAGGTGTGGAAAAAATTATCGAAAAGTCAGAAATGTGATATTATACAAGTAGCAATGTAGACTTTATCTCCGGGTCGGCCCCTAGCTTGAATAATAATACTAAATATTGAGCCCCGCCGATATTCGCGGTCGGCTTGGGACGGTTGGTATCACTCCGGATCTGGTAAGGTTGGTATGCCTGGATCTCCGCGAACGGATCCGGGGCCACTCGTTCGTCTTCGGCGGATGGCTGGTCGCGGCGGCGGGCCGGTGCCGAGCAGGTAGGCTGGTGGTACGATGCGCCGGCTATCGTACGGTAGTATTGTCGGCCGCGCGATCGTACAATTCTCCCCGACGACTGTCTGGAGATACTGCCGCTGCTGATGTGGAGACGGGGCCGAAGGGCTACCCGAGTGTCGTTCCTGCTTGAGGGCGGTTCGCTGGAGAGTATGGGCGGCGCCTCAGGCTTCGCCGAAAATAGGGCGACTGATAATCGCCCCTCCAAGAGTTTTTGAAACACTTGCAATTATAACTTTATCTTTTATTTTGCGTTCCTATATTTACCCTGGTACCACCTACTAATTTAAAAATAATCTACATTTAAAACAGTTGTGGTTGAAGTCGGTTAACCATTTGGCGCACTAGTCTAAATCCTTTCATACGACCTTGGTTACTTGCCCGGAACAGTTTTTGGTGGTGGGGAAGGGGGGGGGGGGGGGGGGACAACCGATTTTTTACACGACTACCCAACAAAAAAGAAGTGTAATATGCTCAGCGTTCATCTATTTATGTTTTCCCTTTTTTATTCCACTATAACTTCTTAACGCTTGAAGCAATTTAGAAGTGTGTGATATTGTTAGAATCGCTATGAGATTCCGAGTGTCATAGGGTACCTAAACGGTATCAAGTATAACCGATAAAATAACAAGTAAGCAGATGAATGCACGTCAAAATGTCCAAATGTCAATAAATTAACGTAAATATATCGTGTTTAGTGTCAAATGAAAGGTAAATTTTAATGTGATCATTGCTCAGTTATTCTTTTTATGATTGCTATAGTAGGTCCATAGTTATAGTACTTTTTGTCGAGCGCGGCGATATTGCAAGAAATTCCAATAAATTGCCGCGGTTTGCAATGAAATTATGCCGATACTCGAAGGGTTAATGGTTATTGAGATTCTTTTGTAAGTTATCTGCGTTTGATAATCACAATTAAGATGATTTACTCGTGTCCTGCTATTCAAAACAAGCGGTCACTTGTTGTTTCTTATTAAGTAACCACGGATTAAGGAGTTCAAAGTTCTGAAAGGGACTTTATTCAGTATTATTATGTAGTTATGTGGATATTTTGATAATTTACATTATTGAACTCGTTCTATTATAATCACTATCAGCAGTACTGGTAAAGTCTAAAAATGAGGCTATAATCAATTTACTTTTAAAGAACATTTCTTGTATGTTTTCCTATTTTCTCTCGAGACCTGTTTTTTTTTGTGAAAAAAGGGTTTATCCTTGAGTTTTCTGTTTTAGTTGTATATTTCATTTCAAAAAAATTACGGAAATGTAGGTACATATTAAGATTTTTTTTTTCTTCCATATAATTTTACTTATATTATTTAATCGAATTTTATATTATTGCCGATTATATAATGGAATTGCATTTTATGTATTATTTAATCTTTTAATATTTTTGATTATTATTATTATTATTATTTTTTTTTTTTTTGAAGACCAAAATTTAGGGCAATTTAGTGTTATTAGCTTTTTACTAAAACTTGTACATCTGTAAGCAATCAAGCAATCAAGCAAACTTGATTGTAATATTAGTGTCCTGTCCACCCTAGAACGGGCTAGTCCCAGTTAGGTGACAAAATAAAATAAGCAAAAGGTTAAGGTTTTGCCATTCGGTTCCTGTTATTTTTGTAAGCAAATCAATGTTTTATAGTAATTAATTCTTAAATAAATAAATAAATAAATAAAACCTTAATTCCACTCATTTCCTCTTCTTATTTACAATTTGATATTGTAAATTATAATTTTAGACTCAGATTAGATGGATTTGGATATTTTAACAAGATAATTAAATATATAATTAAGAAAATCAGTCATAGAAAAATCTAAAAATTAAATTGAGGAGTCGCTTGTAGGACCATACTATTATAGAACTGTAAATGTGGATGCTACAAATTCAAAAGGGCCACACTGAGAAAAATATCGGTTTGATTTTTACATTACCATTTTGTTATTACGGTTTTATAAAGAATAACGATATATCAATCGCAACTTTGTTGAATTACAAGGAATTTTGTTGATGCTCCATTACTCGATTATATGTATCAATATTTTTCTTACGGTTAAAACGGAAACAACAGTATACTGTAGTTTGAACATGATTCATGTGTTCGACTATAACCGTACTTATATATATATGATGTAATGTGAGAAGAGAGATCCCAAGGCCGCGACGTAATGAAATAACATTACGACAGGTAACTTCCGTCACGCCAACACCGTTACGCGTCATGTTAATTAATACGTATGGAACACAGTCATAGTTATATAGGTAATAATTGTTGAAACATGCGTATTTCCGTGTATTTCATCGTTATATTTTTTTAAGTGCAGGCAGTAGTTAGCCATGCTCAAAAATACACTTATACTTCAAAATACGGTCGTATCAACACATAATTAATACGAGTATGTATGTTGTAGGAATATGTGGTAATCATGCAGTGATAGGCGGTGTAGATATATAGAGAAGGACAGCTCCCTACCATTTTTGGATGTCAAAGTAACGAGAAGAAGTGACAATACTCTCGGACATACGGTATATCGGAAGCCCACACATACGGACAGATATTTACATGCAAGCTTACACCATCATCCCTACCATCTACGTTCAGTGCAAACGGCCCTCGTGAATCGAGCACGCGATCTATGCGACGCTGAGCATTTTCCGAAGGAGATGGAACATGTCAATGATGTCCTTAGGAAAAATGGATACGGTAACTATCACGAGACACGCACACGATCTAATACAGACGAAACTCAGAAACCGAGCAGATCAAGAGCATTCTTACCATATGTCAAGGGCGTGACAGATCGAATAAGTAAGATGCTAAACAGATTCGATATAAAAACGATCTTCAAACCGACCCAAAATATAGCTCGATTTTTGAGGCCTGTAAAAGATGTAATACCACTGCAAACCCCGGGTGTGTATAAAGTCGAATGCAGTTGCGGTCTAGCCTACGTTGGACAAACGAAACGGCCCATAGCCACGCGACTGTCAGAACACATCAAAGCTGTTAAAAACGTTCAGCGAGAAAAACCACTGGATGCAGTTTCAAAATCCCATTGTGCTATCCAAAGAACAATTCTACTTTCCTCGCATGATCCGGGAAGCCATTGAAATAAGAAGAACCCTGAACTTTAACAGAGACGACGGTTACAAACTCTCTTCTACGTGGAACCCTCTTCTTAAAATGTTCCCGCCGCCGAACGCCGAACGCAAAGACGTAAAACAGGATACAGTGAGTGTTGTGTGCAGGACGGATTTTCAAAATTCCCACGCTCCGAGCCCGGCCCCCCACCACCGTTATAACCTACGCAGTGGCAGAAGCGGTACGCAGCCTACCCGTAAAACAACGGATTGACAGCCCTTCAGTCTACCCTGGACAACGGCGGCTGCAACGTCACCGAAACGTCGGGTGCTACAAATTTCACGCGGTAAATTCGTTTTCTATCCTATTTATAATGTCAAACAACCGCGATAGTCTTCGATTTTATGGTGTAGATATAATTATTAATTGCCGCAAGTCTCAGGTTTTTCTAAAAATTAAAGATTTATTTAATGATTCATAACAGGTATTGCCCATAAAACCCAATTTATGGGAACTGGATGAATGGAGCAAGTAATCTGCACAGGAAAACAAAGTCCGCATGAAGTGACCCGACCACTAATTTACCACACTTTTATTAGCTTGACCTGTATGATTTATCAATTAACGGAATCTTGCAGGTCGAATTTCAACCACTTCTGATAGTAGTATTAATATGAAACTTGGCAATTGTGTGTAATTCTAATGACAATATAATAATATTGTACCATCGACCTGACCAAATGATGGAGGCGGAAGATAGTCACAGGAACTGCACAACAAAACAAAGTATCCGAGCTGTGGGAACACCTTCCGGCGCTACTGAACAGTTTGCGCTCCGTGCGGCGTCAGCCAATCGGTAGTGCACTCTGACTAATTACTGCAAGGAGTGTGGGGACTATGGAAATATACTGTCTCCTAAGCAGCGGGGCTGGATGTTGACCTGTTGTCGTGCCACTCTTGAAACGACCTATAGGCCACCCGATCCCGTGTGACTACGATAAATTCAAATTGAATTACCGCTGCAATACAACAGGTAGAGGTCACGCAAGCGACTTCGGACCCGTAGCCAGTCAGGAGGACAGAGGTATCCTGAAAGTCAATTCTAGACGGAGATATCCTTCTAAAACTGGTAGACAGGGGGCGAGGCTGACCGCTGGCACCTTTCCCGATGCATCGCCGTAAGGCGTTGGCATCTAATGGGCATGTTGGCTTAGCTAGATGGTAGATTTGTGTTGTCTCTATAATAATAATAATAATAATAATTTTATTCATTCAAAAACAAAAATTTACAATAGTATTAGTTGCAGAATCTGCCCAACTAGGCCATAGCCCGTACCAAGGAAAACTCTATGTATGGCAAAGATTTATTCATGTGCACATAATATTAAAATGAAAAATACAAAATATGATGAAATATAAAATAGATAAGCGAAATCAAATTAAACTTATAATTATATAGCATGGTCATGGAAATAAATAATAATATAAAATGTCGTAATATGAAGTTTGTAGAACAAATAATTAAAAAGTGTAGTGCAATATATGACAATAATAATAATGCAGACCTTTAATTTAGAAAATATGACTTATTGCCTTTTCCACCTCATTTCTACCAAGTTGAAGTAAATGTCATCTACGTTCATGGAACGATTATTATCGTTAAAACTTCCTGATGTGACGGGTTCGCCTCGCTCTAACTGAAAACCCAAGTGATCATATCGACTGTTAACTTCTTTCATTAACGATCAGGAGAAGGAGACAGGAGAAGTATATGAACAATAATATTGTTCGAAATTCTTCTGCACGAAATGAGCAAATCGCTGAACAGTAAACGTACAAAGGTTAATTTCCTGTGGGTCAAAAGGAAGAATGCGTGACCCGCGTAAGAGCTTGCTTAACCTCGAAATTGCTGGGCCGAATTGTTGGCTCGAGTCGCCTCTACCCCACTTAGGAGAGAATGTAAATATTGTTATTGCGTTTTGGGGAATTATGCGCGGAGATATCATTGTGTGAAAATTACACGTTGCGTATACGGACACAACCGGCCGGACTGCGCGACCGAACAACGCCCCCTGACGAAAATCAGCGGTTTGGGAGCCAAAAGAACAGCTGTAATCGTATATAAACATATATTTAAAACATCGTTAAGAGTATGAAACTTTCTGAAGAATAATAAAAGCCATTTACATGGCAATCAACACATGGTATTTTAGGCATAATATTTAAAACTGCTAACTTACATTAAAAAAACGGCATTGGCCGATGTGTTTTATCAGTGTTTTTTACACGACTGCCTAACAAATAAATTAATAGTTTAAAAAAACAATAAAAACACGCTTTTATCAATGCACATAAAAACCAAAAAAGGTTTGTTATAACCTTGAAACCTGATCGTGTTCAAAGTCCATTACGTGACCTTTCCTACAGGTGCAAACACGACTATGATACGATATTCAATCATGGAATGCCAGTTCCTGTCTCCCAACTTTGTCATCAGACCTTGAAACTTAATTGTGGCCAAAGTTCATTACAAGACCTTTCTAACAAGTCCAAACACGGCTATGATACGATATTCCATCATGGAATGCCAGTGCCTATCTTCCGACCTCATCATCAGACCTTGAAACCTAATCGTGGTCAAAGTTCATTCCAAGACTTTTCTAACAAGTCCAAACACAGCTATGATACGATGTTCCATCATGAAGTTTCAGTTCATATCTTCCGACTCTATCATCAGATCAGTTCAACAGTACCATATTATTGTATTGTCATCAGAACTACATACAGCTGCCAATTTTCATGACGCTACGATCCTTGGAAGATGGTTAAATTAGTTACCTTAGATTCCATTACATAGTTACATACAGGTCGACTTAATAAAAGCGTGTTAAAGAAGTATAATGTGTTCAGGGTTCATCTATGTCAGTTTCCGTTTCTTTATTCCATCATAACTTCTAAACGCTTGAACCGATTTAGATGCGTGTGGTATTGTTAGAATCGTTATGTTATTTTGAGTGTTATAGGGTCCGACCTTATTATCCAAATAGCAAATAAGTCGATAAATTAACATAAATATATCGTGTTTAGTGTAAAATGAAAGATCTGATTGAGAATATTTCGAAAATATACGTGTATCTGTTTGGATAAATACATAAATAACAAAATTTTCTACCATAACTTTTAAACGCTTGAACGGATTTTAATGTGTGTGGTATTGTTAGAATCGTTCTGTTATCTTGAGTGTCGTAGAGTAACTTAACTGTCCAAATAGCATGTAAGTAGATGTCTAAATGTCCGAATGTCCAATTGTCAATAAGTTAACATAAATATATCGTGTTAAGTGTCAAATGAAAGGTCTGATTGAGTACATTCCGGAAACATACATTTTTTTGTAGGTATGGATAAATATATAAGTCACAAATATTTCAATCAAAAACCCGTAATAAAAATATTTTTAAATACAATCTGTAACGGCTGTCGTGTGTTTTATTGTTTATTATATATCTACTTCTTTTTCATATAAATTCAACTCTAATGGAAAGAATTCATTTTGAAAAAGGATGAGTTTGAATTTTTAGATGGATTCCACCATTTACCGGAAAGGGAATCCCATTAAACATACTTAGCACATCTGTGGGTGTCGACAAGACGGCGAACTCGTCACCCCAGGAAGTTTTTACGACATCAGGATGTTCTATCTCCCATGAAGTGAAAGTCATGACTTAGCGGACAAGGACAGTCCACTGGCTAACTCCACCGACAACCCCGTAAGAGTTCAACGCCTTACCGCGATGCACTGGGAAGTATACCAAGAAGTCACCTCAGGAAGTTTTAACGATAGCGATCGATCTCCCGGCACTGGTGACAGATTGAGTTCTATTAAACCTACTTAGCACAGTCGAAAATTGTGCCCATTTATACATAGGTAGGTACATCTCGTTTAAACAAGCATTTGCCAATCCAATTCTAGCCTCCATTGCCATGTATATTAAATGTTATAGCTTTTATCATATTTATTTCTACACCTAAATCACTATCCTTTAAACGAATAGAAAGTTAGGGATTGCAATGTTTCGAGTTATCGAATGTTTACGACCGCTGTTAATCGCAGTGAATATTTATAGGCGTACAGTTGAAATTACAGCCGCGCGGCTCACTCTGAAGAAAGTGGCGTTTGAAGTGTGCAATAGCGCCCTGTTGTTATTATCGGGTACGAACGGAGATCGTGACCGATACGGACAACGCCGAATTTCAAGTCGCACTTCAAATTACGTGTGACGGAACCAGCGCCTCGATTGATGACATGCAAACTGGGCATACGCGCACACCTTTAAAGACATCATAAAGAGGGTGAGAGATTTACATAATAAAAAAATAACTCTGTAAGCATTCTCATTACCATTTATGATTTTTAAATAATTGTATTATTGCAAGGACCATTCTAGTACTTTTTAAGAAAATTGTTCTTTCAGCTCTTTTTATTATTTTTTAATATTTATCGCTTCTGAATATTGAATACAATTAATTATTATTAGTTATTTTATTATTTCACTAACCATTCTAGTACCCTTTAGTTACGTTTTAACCTGATAATATTTTAGTACTTTTCGGTTATAATTGAATACTAATAAATATTATTTATTATTATATTTTTGGTCATTGATAATTAACCTTTAATTATTAAAAAAAATAAATAATTGCAGTAGCCAGGGGTTAAGTAGGAAACAGAAAATCTTAAAGAGCTAATGCAATATAGGTATGGGAGGTGGGGGCAAAACCGCCCTAATAACAATCAGTCGATTAAAATATAGAGAAATTAAGGCAATTTAGTAATTTTCATGGCTTTATTAAGTAACGGTACTATTAGCTCACACATTTGAATTAGTTTTTACGTACAAAAACATCATAAAAATTAGTTATAACATCAAAACTGTATTAATTTTAAAAACGGTTTTGCCCCTTCAGTGGGGTACAACCGACCCAGCAATCGTCTTTTTCATCTATGCCTGCACAGGCATCATGAGCCCAACCAGAACATTTTGTACATTTAATCGATCTGTTGACTTAGATTTAGAGTACATATCTAAGCAAAATATGCATTCATTATCTTTATCTATATCTTCACTATTGCGTTAAGCTGTCTTGATTGATTTTTTCACTGCGTGTGTTTTCTTCCGCTTTAATTTTTCATTTGTAGTAGTTTCAGGCGTCCTCTTTTCTTTAAATTCCTTTGCTGTTAGAGTGGTCTTCTTGTCTTTACCTTTGCCTTTTGTAACACGTGGGGTCTTTGTTTTAAATTCTTTGTCTGCAAAAGCAGCCCTATGTGGTTTTGCCTCAGGTACTCGTTTTAAAAATTAACGTTCGCTGTGTCTGGTATTTTGAGGTTATATTACTAGCAAACGATGAAACAACGCGCAATAAAGAGCTCTCAAGTTTAGTAAATCACTCAATCATAGAACTAGTAATCGGTCCTATCTATCGCATCTATAAAATTGTTATGTAATAAAATACTTACCAAATTTAACAAAAATGCAAATAACTTTTTCTTCGCACAACCAGCAACACTGACACAAAATTACAAGAGAGCGGCCATTGAAAATGTGTGATCATGTCGAAAAAAATGTTGCTATTCAAAAGAAAACAACCACGAAATGGTAAAAAACGGTTGTGCCCTCATATGTGGTTATTAAGTAAGAAGAATTTATTTTCAAAAACCCGATCTGGGTATAGAAATTACATATCTAATGGTATTTCTACAAATAAAATTACATATCCAAATACTCATAAAATTATAAATAAGTCTATAAAAAACTACTTATTGAAAAAAAACAGAGAAATTCAGAAATTTAATAACAAAGATATAAAAACTAGAAAAATAAAAAAACAGAAATAATGAGAAAACATAGAGAATCAGCAATTCAATAAAAAATTCACCCCCCCCCCCCCCCAATATATGGAATATTTTTATCGTTGATTTTTATTAGGTATCACTGCAATTTGGTGCCAATTTCAAATATTTTTATTTATAGGCTGAGTTTCAACAATCTGTAAAGATTTTAGAGAAATGGAAAAAAAATTGAATTGAATTGATAAATTCTAAAAGTCATAGAACGTAAGTTTCTATAGGAAATAAGTATCTACAATGCTTCATAGGTATTAGCTAATCTGCTCGTATGAGTAGATGAGCTACATTTTAAGTCGTTATATCGAGATAATTTTATGTAACATTAAATCAGGTGAAGTGAAATAAATGAAGGGCATCAAATGGAAATATTCAAAAATATACACTTTAAATTATTACACTAATTATTTTCGGTATTTTAAGGTTTAAATGATGACGTTGAGACAACGTCAATCGAAAACGCACCATTTCCCTACGCTCTTTCTTAGCATAGTAGCTTTATATTAACTCTACGAATCTAAAAATCGTTTTCCTTGGGAATACGAAGTTTGCAGTAATAAAACAGTTAAGCGATGGCAACTACAACGGGCGAACCCGATACCTTATTCTGGTATAACGATATCTGGTCGTTCTTTCAGCCGTGGGATGAGCGTAGAAAACATAGACAACGACAATCCACTATCAGACAGTCATAGCCAGATTTCTCCGGCCTCCCGAGTGGTTACAGGTTCGAGGTTGCTTGCTCGGTCCTCTCCCTTACGTAGCAGTGATTCGCAGTCTACCGAATCTATCGCGACCATATCTATACTTTACCCGGCTGTTCCCCCGCTTTCGGGTAGAGGTGTTATTTCATGAGCAGTTGCTGTAGGGTTTACCACCACCTCTATAGGATACAAAGCCGTTTCCAGAGTCCCCGCTTGTCAATCGGAATGCACAGTCGATTGGCTGACGCCGCACGGTGCGTAAACCGACCAAGAGCGTCCGAAGTATGATTCCCAGGGGAAATGACTTGCAGGCCAGTGTCCTACCCGGGCTCGCACTTCTGCTTGGAGGCTACTGAATGGGTGCTGACCTGTGAGTTTGGCCGACCTTAAACACATGGATTATAATGACCCAACTGCACTGGACACATTACCTCCCGTTAGGGCCCATTAGAAATAATAAAACAATTAAAGGTTTAGCTCGCAGTTTTCCAAAATCAAGACGAGCCTTATAAAGTCTCTCTAACGACATCAATCTGTCACATTTCGTCGCTGATTGATCGCTCATTAGCGAATGTCACGATAACACCATCGATAAATCATACATTTTGTTGCTGTATTCTTTATAGTTATCGCGACATCAGAATAACATACAGCGGCGACAATTATTGTTATTAAAACTGCTTAAATGATACGAGATACTACTGGCGTAATAATAGTACTTGACAAACGTAATTAAAACGTCATAATAACTGACAACATGTGAGTGATTTATTTCGATTTTATTATTGTCAGGAAGCCAATGTCAATTAATGTTATCAGGCTACACTGATAATGAGATGTGCAAGTGACCCACTGATCTGATCGCATTTGAGTCTATTGCAATATCTTTGAATTAAGCCGAAAATACTCTTTTTAAAAATTTAAGTAATAATAATAATTTAGTAATCATCAATGATCTGAAATTTAGATAACATCACTCAAAATCAAAAATCAAAATCAAAATGTTCTTTATCCATATAGACACAATTAAATATTATTTTTAATTTATGTTCTTATGATGCGTCCAAGCCTTACTCCCAAGCCGTTTTGTCATTTACATAATCAGATATGGGCATACAACAGATTTTCGTATATATATATATATATATATATATATATATATATATATATATATATATATATATATATATATATATATATATATATATATATATATATATATATATATATATATATATATATATATATATATATATATATATATATATATATATATATATATATATATATATATTGTGATGCAACAGTCAGAATATTTATCTCTTTGAATTTTTCTCTAAGTTAAACCCGAGGACCAAGTTTATATATAGCTCTTACAGCACGTTTCTGTAGTATAAAGATGTTATTGATGTCCGCACAGCTTCCCCAGAGAAGAATCCCATAGGACATAATACTATGAAAGTAACTAAAGTACTAGTTAGGAAGGTATCTAACAGGTCGTATAGGATGTGCTCAAGTTTTCTCTTATTGCTTATGCAACTAATTGAATACTCTTATTGCTTATGCAACTTTTATGGTGTCTCTTCATAAACCCTATAAAGGCACATTTTTCACAACATAACTTTTCTTTGGATTCGGGCACTAAAAACCAGCCCTCATAAGTTTCCAATCGAAAAAAATATAAAACTCAAGTGTTACATGATAGAAATGCCACCTAAATTTCCAAGTCATTTCGATAAAACCACAACTCCTATTGATTATGGGTTTTAGAATTGTAGTTATGAACTTATTATTTTATCAAAAACTATCTTAACTAATCTACGCTGTTCTCGAAATATATAAGTTAATAAAAATGAAACAACGTGAACATAATTTTACAACTTGTTTTCGGTCCAGCAAGGCATTAGGCATCTGTGTACCGAATTTCAAGTCTCAAATTTCGAGAAGAATGAGTAGCGCGCCCTCTGGTGGCCCGATTTCAACCACAGTCTTTCGAACTCTTGCCATGACCAAATGATGCCTGCATGCCAAATTTCAGGTCAATCGGATGAAGCGTTTAGGCGCTATCGTGTATAGGAATACACATACACAGACACAGAGAGACAAACACGCCGACACACAGAAACACAGATACGCACACACACACACACACACGCACATACACATACTTCAATCTGGAAATGATATTTATCGTCTCAGAGGGGTGAGGGGGGGGGGGGGGGGGGGTACAAATACTTTCCTTTGTGCCGGGTTGTAAAAATGTTGGTTTTTACTTCTCTTTTTACCCAGTAACTATAAGATTTCACTGCACCTGTTTTCTTTTTCTTGACAAATAATAAAACGGCATTTTTTGGGGGCGATATGAGTGCCAACCGGCTACTTTACGCTACCACCATTGGTATAATCGACTTTGGTTGCAGATACCTACTGCGCAGCGACTCAAACTCTCTGGAAATGCTGTACACCGAATACATACAGGCTGTTTGAATATTACAAGGTGGCATCGTCACGTAGCGGGAGGTGTGTCGCGGTATAATTACCGTCCAATCGTCCGCGTCGCACATAAATCAATGGCTAATAACATGTGATTACGGACCGACGGACACGGACGAATCGGATTATTTTTGACACACGCTGTACATTCGTAATTAGAGGTCGTCCTGCGCAGGCTGTCGTTAATCCTGCCGACCGACAAGTACCAATACGAGTATGCATTACTGGCTGGATGCACTGTGTACTCATACTCATTAACGTAATAGGTACCTACCTATATACTCGGTGCAATCAACTTTTTCAATATAATTGGTATTTTAATTTATTTATATTTAGTACTAGAGTCTGCCCCTTTGACAATAAATCAGGCGAAGAATGGTACCAAGAAAGGTAAGTCTTGTCGATATCGACTCAATAGAAGCCACTCCCATAAAGACGGAGGAATTGCACCCTGATCGTTTGCTGCTGGGAGAGCATGCTCTCCCAGCACACATGAGCATCCAACTCTCAAGCAATTTTGAAATGTTTATGTTGGGAAATGGGCAAAAAAATACTAAAAAGTACTATAATTGAAAAAAATATGAATTTGTAATTCTTAGGATATGCGTAACCGGTTTTGTATTTTAGTATATATAAAATTTGCAATTCTTTTTAATATATCATACTGTGTGCTTTCCCTAATAAATAAATATTTTAAATTAAAAAAATAAACTATGGCACATCAAACTTCATGATTAGAAACTAGAACAAATATAATCGAGGAAGTTATTTGCGTTACAGCGTTAAACCTTAACTCCTAACAAGTAAGTATATTAATAATAGGCAAAACTTTACCAAAAAGAAAAACCGACCCCATTTTTTTTATATAAGTGCAGCAGCCATGTCATGATGATACTTAGAACGAGCTATCACAATTGAATGCGCATACAAAATTGTATGTATGTGCTGTTGACCGTTGAGGAGTTCCCTCGTTGGAAGCCAACCCTGGTTGCCGCAGTCCATGGTGAAACTTAGTACGGGCCGTCGTAATTGAATACATATACAAAATTCTGTGTCTTTGCTGTTGACCGTTTAGAAGTTCCCTCGTCAGGAGCCAACCCTGGGTGCAGCAGCCTTGTTATGATAAAACTTAGAACGGGCTAATCATAACTGATTGAGTATACTAAATTTGGGGTCTGTGCTGTTGACTGTTGAGGAGTGCCCTCGTCGGAAGCCAACCCAGGGTGTAGAGTCAGGTCATGCTAGCCATAAAAATAATTGAATTGTCATCGTAATTGAACCAACATGTAAGTAAATTTTCAATTTCACGTGATAATATTGGATGAGTTCCCTAAATTCCTCATGGATCATATTATCAGAACCGGATTTTGAGAAAAATGGGACCAATCTGTAAGTATATTATTTCGAACTTGCTGCCTGTTTTGTGGGTACGATTTAATGAGTGAATTGGCCACTCCTCTAATTCCATAATGGTTTAGCTTGTCTACCAGGGTATTGATGTTTAGACAGTCGAATGCTTTGCTTAGATCGCAGAACTTTTATACACTTTTTTTATACACTGTTAGCTTAGATCGCAGAACTTTTTATACACTTTTTTTATAATTTGAAATGTAATTTCATTTGTAGAAATACTATTTGTTGTAATTTCGTAATGTTATTATATATATACCTAATATTTTTTTGTAATGTAATTTCTATACCCAGATCGGGTTTATGAAGATAAATTTTTCTTATTTCTTATTTCTTATTTCTGGAATAAAAAAAGAATTTTTCAAATCGGTTTATAAATGGCAGAGTTCTGAGACAACAAACATTAAAAAGATACAACCGAAATGATAACCTCCTCCTTTTTTTGAAGTCGGTTAAAGAGAATAAAAACACGACTGCAATTACCGAAAGTGTATTACTAGTCTATTTATTAATTTTTATCACGGTTTTTATGAGATACTTGTGGTTTATGTGTTTATCCATATAGATATATGTATATTTCCGGAATGTACTCAAACAGAACTTCCATTTGACACTAAACACGATATATTTATGTTAATTTATTGACATTTGGACATTTTGACATTTATACATCTGCTTACTTGTATTTTTTTAGGTTATACTTGATACCGTTTAGGTACCCTATGACACTCGGAATTTCATAGCGATTCTAACGATATCACACACTTCTAAATTGCTTCAAGCGTTAAGAAGTCATGGCGGAATAAAAAAACGGATAACATAAATAGATAAACGCTGAACATATTACACTTCGTTTTTGTTGGGTAGTTGTGTAGAAAATCGGTTGTGTACCCCCAAAATTTTCCGGGCAAGTAACCAAGGACGTATGAAAAGGTATAGACTAGTGCGCCCCCTGGTGGACCGATTTCAACCACAACTGTTTTAACTTAGGCCATGACCAAATTTCCAGATGCCAGATTTCCAATTTTCAGCTCAATCCGATTGGGCATTTGGGCGATATCGTGGAGGAATACACATACAGGCACACAGGCACACAACCTGTTTTTTTACATTGCCTATTTTGAATTTCAATAACTTTGCCTGGTTTGAGTTGGAAAATCGTTTAAAATTGAATTTTAATTCAAGGCTACCTTATTATTCATTTATTAAAATATGTTAGTCAGTTATTTTTAAATCCCTTGCTCGGATATTTTCGTGTGTTGAAAATTGTTTTTTTTTATACAAGGTCCTGCGCTGGTTTTTCCATTTCTTGCGGTCTGCCACCATAGGCAAAGCAAATGTGTACTGTCAAACAATGTAAACAGTAGTAGAGAAGCTCGTGATTCAGTAACCTTGCTTGGGCAATACCTCTTCACCACTGCTTCTGCACGACAATGCACGACTACGGCAGACTTGCGATTGCGCCTGGAATCCTTTTATCACCCACTCTACAGTGGCCGCTGAGATGCACGGATCCGCGCAAATAATAGCGATCCATTGTTACAAAAAAAAAAAAGTGCACACTTTTTTCTGGTCGCCCTCCAGTTTAACGACGCGATGGCATTCGATGTATTTCAAAATATTATACAACTAGCTGTTACCCGCGGTTTCGCTTCGTGTAATGTTTCGAATCGATTTGGTAATGTAAGTATGGTGGCGTTTATTTACCTTTTTAGACGCTACCTTTAGATATATAGTGCAAAACGTCCGCCCTCAGATGCACGCTACCTACTCGTATATCGTAGACGCACGCGTCTTGTTCCTCGCCACCCACGCTGCCTTTCGCTGAACGCTGACATTGCTAGGCCTGCTAGGTATTTCGGGATGCCTGCACGCGTTTCCAATTCATGATATCTTTATAACTATACCACCTAAAAACTTACAGTAAATGGCTAATTTTATTTTTAATAATCACTTGTATTAATGGGTTAATTTATTTTAAAAGGAATTCTTATTTTATTATTAATGACTTCAGCAAACACTGCCTACTTATTTTTCTTATTTTTTAAGACATAAAAGCAGTTATTGTAGCCTAAATATAAAAGTTGGATATAAACTTTGGCTGACTTTTTGATAGATCTCTCTGAGGTCGATGGCTTTGTCATATATTATTTCAACATACATCAAACCGTTTCGTCAGCGCACGCCGATAAAGCAACTCAACAGCTCATTTTTCTCCGACTTGATTTACAAATATCATAATTTCGTATTGAAAATTTCGTATTTATCACAATAAAATATGGCCTATAGTGAAGAAATTGAAATCGGATTAGTAGTTTTAGAGATTATTCACTACATACAAACTTACAAACTTACAAACATTACTTCTTTATAATATTAGTATAGATTTGCTGCAGTCGGTAGGTACCAGCTAATTTTTAACAAACCCCATAATATTATTATTATACACGTAGGGGAGACCTGTCCAAAACCGTATACCGGGGTAAAACCGTACAGCATAAGTAACTCCTTCAGTTTTCAAAAATTCCCGCCGGCGCGTTGCCCATCTCTAGCCACCATACTTTTCTATTAGTCAGCAGAGACCTGTCAAAGCACGATCACCGGCCGACAATTTATCGCATATTTGTTATTTTTCGGTGTCCTGGTGTTATTTTTGAGTTATTAGAATATCGAATATTGAAGATTCCGTACTTTGTAGGTATGTGGCATGTCCAATAATTTTGAATATGTGTGTTTTCTCAATATTAACCTACAACTTTGTCGTCGAATTTTGTTTGCATTTGTAGTTGTGAATGAAATTGTGAATGCAGGGCTTTCGGGGCACAACCGTACGGGGTAAAACCGACCGGTATACGATTTTGACCCAGAGGTTTCCATTATTATGTTTAATCTTACTTTTCAGATGTTATAAACATGCCGCGTAATTACAAGAGAAAAACTAACAGACAAGACTGGGACACTTACCTTATGAGCGTAGCAGTAATGAGTGTAGTTGATGGAAGTATGGGTTATTTAAAAGCTGCAGAAACCTACGGAGTGCCGAAATCTACTTTACAAGACCGTGTCAATAAATATAGAAATAACGGAGATTTGGAATTATCTACAAGCAAAGGCCTCGGCCGATTTAAACCAGTATTTTCTCCTTCTCAGGAACAAGGCTTAGTTGATCACGTTTTGACCATGGAAAGACGCTTATTTGGTCTGACGTACAAAGATCTACGTCGTTTAGCATTTCAAATGGCGGAATGTAATAAAATCACTCATAATTTTAACAAGATTGAGAAATTAGCGGGAGAAGATTGGCTATCCGGTTTCGGAAAAATGAGATGTTTGGTTTTTTTTTTTAATTTAATATTATAATTAATATTTTTTTAATTGTTTCAATTGTATTATGTTCCCATTGAAATTATTTAATAAAAGTGATGATTATTCAGCATTTTTTTATTTTAATAACTGACCTATGGAGTTTTATCCTTAGCTATACGGTTTTGGACAGGTCTCCCCTACTACAAAATCCTCTTCGGTGAATCTTTGTAGAATGTCATCAATTTCATGGGATCGATTTCTTTGTTTGTTTCTTTCTACTCTTTATTGTGAAATTTCACAATGGGCAGGTTTATTGTCATACGACAATCTTTTACAACCAACCCTTCTATAAAGTGTGTATATGTACCTATGTGTGCGTTTAACATGTGTAAGTGTCTTTTGTTATTGATTCGAACGACAAAATTGAAAATGCAATTCCGTTAAACACATATTTACTTGTGAACAAATGTTTTAAACACTTTTCGTACCAGTGTCTTCGACGGCGATAACGATTTTAACGTTATAAAAAACCTCGAAGAAGAACGGTCCATTAAAATCATGACTGCCCGGTGGCATAGAGGATAGATAGCTATCGCCTGATCTTACATTGTAAGGTTCTGGGTTTAATTCCAAGCTGGGTCACTTTTTCGGTTGGGATAAAATTAAGCCACTATTTCTTATTAACCTAATGCTTTACAAGTTTTATCCATATCCATACAAAGCTCATAGATACAGATGAGCAAATTCTCGCGCATATTTTTTTTTGCTCTAACAAGTAGTTATCCATTAATAACTCATTTATGACCAACATGTTACTTATCCACTTATCGCACCAAGTCGACGATTTATACATCGAGAAAAATATAACGATGCAATACACGAAAATACGCATGTTTCAACAAATATTACGTATATAACGCGGACTGTGGCCATATGTATGAAATAACATGACGCGTAACGGTGTTAGCATGAGGGTAGTTACCGTGTCGTAATGTCAAAACATAATGTTATTCCATTACCTATGTCGCAATCTTGGGATCTCGCTTCTAATATAACTGCATGTAGTAGTATACGTACGGTTATAGTCGGACACATGAATCATGTTGAAACTACAGTATACTGTTATTTCCGTATGAACCGTAGGGAAAATGTGGATACATATAATCGAGTAATGGAGTTTCAATGAAATTCCTGAAATTCAATAAATTTACAATTTAAATATCGTAATTCTCTATAAAACGTTTATAATAAAATGGTAATGTAAGGTTAATATGGTAATGTAAGGTAAGTCTAATATTTTTCTCAGTGTATCTGGAAATTATTATACGAAATATTCACTAAATTGTGGCTCGTGTCCGCTCGAGGCTAAATGACACTTTCCACGAATAACCGTACTTTGAATGAGGGCACTGTCGACATTCGCCCATTGTTTCGCATTGATCCAGAGAAAAGCATGTGTCATTATGCGCATAAAAGAGAAAAATAAAAAGAAAGAGAGAAGATTACTGTGGAAGAAGAAGGGGGGAGGGAGAGATGTGAAGATGATCATTTCTCGCCGATTTCAGCCGGGGGGACATCGTGGGTCGTGTCGCATGGGAAACGCCCGGACAGTCGCTTCGTCAAGAAGTATAAGACGCTGCATACAACTCGGAGAGATAAATTAAAAAATATATTTTAATAAAACTTTCAGGAGCAATTTCTACGCTCGTGGGATCGCCCTTTTTCATATATCGGTGTAATCTTGGCTACTTTATGACAATCTGGAAATATTCCCTCTGAAAAGCTTAAATTGTAAAGATATGTTAGACAAGGTGCCAGTACACGTTTATGGATTTTAATTACGCTAACAGGTACCTACACCATCGAGACCAGTTGATTTTTTATTCTTTGAAGAGTCGATGCATTTTTCTATTTCTTGATTGTTGATTGATAGTTTGATCCTTATTAAATGTAGTTTATGTAGAACTTTTTGAATGCTTTCTATTTTTCTAGTTTTCATATATTTTCGTTATTGAATTGCTGATTCTCTATGTTATTCATTATTTCTGTTTAATTTTATTTTTCTAGTTTTTATGTCTTTGTTTTTTTAATTTCTATGTTTTTTTTTCAATATTAGTTTTTTATAGACTTTTTTATAATTTGAAATGTAATTTTATTTGTAGAAATACCATTTTTTTTAAATATTTTATTTCTATATTTTTGAAAATAAATTTTTCTTATTTCTTATTTCTCTTATAATGAATCCGGGTCACCAATATAAACCCTAATATCTCGGAAATTTAGAATGCTAGCTTATTTTAATAAACAGTATTTTATAGAATATCTAATACTCGAAATACTCAAATAAAATAAATAAACTTTTTGTTTGCTGTAAAGTAATGCCATCAAAAAGGCTAAAACATAATAAATGGTGATTAAAAATCGAATCTGAGAATTCATCTTTTAGTTTTGCTTTTGTTAATGTTCTGTTACTAAAAAAAAGCTTTCCTGGTATTCAGTATTAATTATTAATGTGGTTACTATTAAATAAGCTATTAATATTCTTAATATTCTTAGTTTTTTTAGTATTTACTTAATAGTAGGTAAATACTATTAATATTCTTAGTTTACGAGATATTAGGGTTTATGTTGGTGATGCAGATTCATTGTTCTCAAGTGTATATCATTCTTTACTCTTGATTGCGTTGTATATGTAGTACAATTATTTAGAATAGGAAGAAAATACAAGCAACATTATTACAGATTTTATTCTATTTTGATTTGGTGTACGGTATGGTCAGTTATCTGGAGTTAAATGAAGAATCGGCTCTAGAAAAGGCAAAATATAATATCGCCATAATATATAATTGCAAACATTACCTCCACTCAGGCACTTCACAGAAATAAACGGCTACTGTTTCGGCGCCTCGCCCGGAATGCTAAGGTTTACTTACACTTTTCAACTGACCAGTGGACACTGAGACAAATATAACGCTGTAATACACAAAAATTCTCAAGTTTCAAAAGGGGTTACGTATATAATATGGACTGTAGTTCATACGTTAACGTCTCCCTAGTATTTCCCCACCTTTTTCGTTTTTAATCTAGCCTCTAAATAATAATAACTTTAACTTTCATTGACCGATGTGAAAGAATATTTTATTATCAGTAGATATTCGTGTCTCATATTTGACGAAACGTATACATTTATTATTATTCGATTCAGATTAGGACGATTTAGTTAAACTATATCAGGTTTATAGACGTTTTTCGATAGATGTGAAAAATCATAAAGTCGTAATAACAAATCCGCCAGCGGATATTTCGTCTACTATACTTTATTTATTTATTTATTCATAAAATATATAAGAATTATAAAAAAAATATGATTCTGCTACACTCTTAACTAGGCAAAGCGTGTTCAAAGGAAGACACCAATTTTATATCATAGTAATTTAAATTGTAATTTATGAAGGTTCATAAATATCTATCGGTTTCATAAGCTAAGACCAAAATGGTTAGGAAATTGTTGTAGTAAAATAAAATAACAAGCAAAATAATCATAAGACGATCAAAATAATCTTTAATAAATAAAAGTACCTACTCGGAAATAATTATAAAAAAATCCAAATACAAAATATTAAGTAATGATAATCTGAAGTAACTAAATCTGACTTGACATAAAGCTAATTTATTTATTCAGAGATGTGAGGGTGGTTAAATTATGTGTGTATAAATGTGTCGCTATTACTAAATAACATTAGGATACTTGGGTACCATTATGTCTGATGTCTTCTGCAGTTTTCGTGGGTCAAGTTTTTATCCGTGGTTATTCCACAATCCTGTCTGCCGCATTCTTATTACCGATTCTGTTTTACATATGTTAAGAATGACATAATATTTGTCATTTTGTCCAAGTTGTTTGATGTGGAGTATAGTTTTGAATCACCGCGCCCACTGAATACGTATCGTGTGAACGTCGCGTTACGACGGAATTTGTCGCCTGCGGCTCGCTGCTATTACGACAAAAATGAGCCAATTTTTATCAGCGGAATGTCGTGCGTTACCACGCACGACATTCCGCCTGTATCGGACTCCAAGTCACGGCGACATTACATTACTCTTATTAATTGAAGCAGACGTAGCTACCAAAAATCTGCCATTATTATTTTTATTTACATTTCTACCTACTCAAATGCAAAATCAAAATGACCATTTCATATGACCAGCTAACAGCTAAAGTGAGAATGTGAAATTCCTCGAAAATATAGAAACATTTAAAGCGCAACGGGTGGGATACAGCTCTCGACCTTCTCTTTTTTGCCATATGCCAAATGAAAACGTTTGCAATGTTGTCATGAATCTGTTATCATTACTACGTATGCCTTGTACCATATATATATATATATATATATATATATATATATATATATATATATATATATATATATATATATATATATATATATATATATATATATATATATATATATATATATATATATATATATATATATATATATATATATATATATATATATATATATATATATATATATATATATATATATATATATATATATATATATATATATATATATATATATATATATATATATATATATATATATATATATATATAATATATATATATAAATATATATATATATATATATATATATATATATATATATATATATATATATATATATATATATATATATATATATATATATATATATATATTATATATATATATATATATATATATATATATATATATATATATATATATATATATATATATATAAAAATATATATATATATATATATATATATATATATATATATATATATATATATATATATATATATATATATATATATATATATATATATATATATATATATATATATATATATATATTTATATTTATATATATATATATATATATATATATATATATATATATATATATATATATATATATATATATATATATATATATATATATATTTATATATATATATATATATATATATAGATATATTTATATTTATATATATATATATATATATATATATATATATATATATATATATATATATATATATATATATATATATATATATATATATATATATATATATATATA
>OX155961.1:26592187-26641259 GCA_944548615.1 Micropterix aruncella
ATATATATATATATATATATATATATATATATATATATATATATATATATATATATATATATATATATATATATATATATATATATATATATATATATATATGTATATATATATATATATATATATATATATATATATATATATATATATATATATATATATATATATATATATATATATATATATATATATATATATATATATATAATATATATATATATATATATATATATATATATATATATATATATATATATATATATATATATATTATATATATATATATATATATATATATATATATATATATATATATATATATATATATATATATATATATATATATATATATATATATATATATATATATATATATATATATATATATATATATATATATATATATATATATATATATATATATATATATATTATATATATATATATATATATATATATATATATATATATATATATATATATATATATATATATATATATATATATATATATATATATATATATATATATGTATATATGTGTGTGAGTAAAATAAATAAAAAAAAATCATCATTAAACGTCATTATTATTAAGTCAAGACAGTTTTAATATAATAATGCATCTGCTGCGATTATAAATATGATTGGATTTAGTAATGTTATTGGATTGATTGGAATTAGACTGATTGGTACTTAAATGTGAAAAACAGCAAATAATAAGAACCTTCTAAAATATATACGAAACAATAACTAAGTGGAAGAATAAATGGTACAGTAT
Source organism: Micropterix aruncella (assembly GCA_944548615.1). Classification (NCBI taxonomy): domain Eukaryota; kingdom Metazoa; phylum Arthropoda; class Insecta; order Lepidoptera; family Micropterigidae; genus Micropterix; species Micropterix aruncella. The sequence goes on from OX155961.1 coordinate 26,592,965, forward strand.
TGCTCATTAAATAGGGATGTCATTATGGGTTGGTTGCGGTGAGCCACATGCAGGAAATGTCACAGCACACGCTAAGCCCATCTAAACTGGACGTGCACGCACTCCTAAATTGTCGAGCAATCGAACAATCGATTCGGGGGTAGGCAGACGATTGTCGTCGGTTGTCATGCGTTGCGTGCGTCCATCTGCCGCGGTTGCCTCGACTCGATTCGGTAATCGATTATTATCCGCACGGAGGGAGAGAACGGGCGGGGGGGGGGGGGGGGGGGGTTATGCGGTCTGACATGTGCTCTGCGGTTTTTCCGAAAAACCATCGGGTCCACATTGTGTCCGAGCGGCGGATGGTCTCTAATAATGTTTTACTGGTTTACAATTACCGCCAGCGTAACGGCCATGATATAATATTAAAGACATTTCAATAGGATGATGCATATAATGTCGGTAAAACCATTGACTATATATGGTATTAGATCGATCAACTCCATAGAACGATTTGGCGACCTTCTGAAACGGCGAATCTAAAAGATCATTGATAATGAATGTTTTTTTTTATATAGAACCTATTGATTATAAAAACCCAATAATGTAACCAATGATAAAAATAAAAACATTAAATTATTAGTGCCATCTATTGCATTTTTACATAGACTGTTTAGATCACAGAAATAATACGGAGAGATAGAATGCCATCTTTTACACTAAGAACAATATAATGATCTAATACACGGAAATACGCATATTTCACCATGGATTACGTAAATAACTTGGACTGTGGTCCATACGTATGCATTAAGATGACGCGTAATGGCGTTGGCGTAACGATAGTTACCGTCCCGTAATGTTAAAACATAATGTTATTTTATTACGTCGCGTCCTTGGGATCTCACTTCTAGCATGACGTAGTAGTATATTTACAGTTGTAGTCGGAAACATGAATCATGTCGAAACTACAGTATACTATTATTTCCGTATTAACCGTACGAAAAATGTAGATACATACAATCGAGTAATGGAGTATCAACAAAATTCCTTGTAATTCAACAAAAGTATGAATGAAACATCTTTATACTGTATAAAACTGTTATAACAAAATGGTAATGTATGAATCAATCCTATATTTTTCTCAGTGTAGTCTACTCGTATTTGATCATTCAAGCAGCTAGTAATTCAAGATCATTAAGTAATAAAACCTGGTCGCCAAATCCTTACGTAAAAAAATATATTAGACATAACACGACTCTTAGCAATGATACGGCGGTAATACAATTGCACTGAATCTTAATAGATTATTAAAGACTTACTTAGTTATCATGCAAGGAGAAATGCATGAGTCGTTTGCCAGTGATCGAAAAAGCGTGGTGTACCTACTACGAATATTCCCAATACGTTAAAATGCAACTGTTGGTTTCTTGCGTTACAAGACACAACTGACTGTTAGCAGTCATCTTATGATTGTAGTTCTATCGTGCGAATAGATGGCGAACTCGTCTATTTAATGCGTATGTCGATCGATCGAACACAAGTAAAATATTCATTTTAGTATCGCTGTTGAAATTATTTCAAGATTTTCATCTTAGTTGGCTGGTTGGTTCAACGAAGATGAATGTCTTTGAAAAGACTGGTAGTAGAGGAAACATTTCACGGTTCGTTTGTGGACATGGTATTGCAGTACCTATCCACTGGTACTAACTTGTACCACTGGTACTATCTGGTAATCAACTTGCATTTACGCTTGGCGATATGTGTGATAAAGGTCCCGAAGTCTGACAAATACGCCAGCTAAAATTTCGTTGCCTATACATATTAAAATTTGACTGTTCGCAGTGATTTCGTTTGCGACTGTATCGCGAGACGCACTTCGTCGCGTCAGTTCAGCGCGGGTGCGGTCGTCCCGTGTACTACACCGTGCACTTGTACTACGCCGTGTTCTTTAAGGCTACGTTCACACTGTATGCGTATTTGGCAGAATTTCAGTTTAAAATGAGGAGTCATAAGGAAAGTATCTTTACAGTAAATAATACTGATCAAGTGCGAGTTTGACTCATGATACGGGGTTTCGTTTGTCTTTAACCCTAGATAGCTTACGTTCCTGAACTTTTATGAAAAGCTAACCATTCGATTTTTTTACGATTATTTTTGAAATGTTTAAAAATATTTTAATTTCATCAAGATTATTGTATTTCTAAGAAATATAAGATATACATTAGGGGTCATTAATGCAAAAAATAATATGTATTCACCATTTTTGTACTGAATCACAAATCTAAATCAAAGATCAATAAGGCTTTTATAACTACTGCAATAACTAAATCAGGAGCTACTGTTTAGAATATTAGTTTTTTCTTTGGTTTTAAATATGTAATAAAAACAAACTCTACAAATAAACGTCCATTATCACTTTAATTTGATATTTTAGCGCAAGTACATACAAAGTACAGGTGTAAAATTTACGCAAAACTTAACCATTCCTCAAACTGATGATTACGCAGGTATCTCAAATTTATTATCACTACAAAGTAGGTCTCATAAATAGAAACCATTACATCTAGCAAATCAAATCTCACAATCAAGCTGAATACGGTAGCGAATGGTTTCGTGCAGCTTGGGCCATAAGATCAAATGTGTTCTCGGGTCTGCCCAACTCACGATTCAGCTCCTATTCAGTATCTTCCTCGTGTGAGGTAGGTACTACCCCGGACAGGACTCTGGCATCTCAGCCCGTACGGCTGGTTGGTCGGTTCCCCTGGGAGATTTCCCTCCGGCGCTACTGGACGGTTTGCGAGTCGTGCGGCGTTAGCCAATCGGTTGTTCACTCTGACTAATTACTGAAGGACTGTGGAGACTATAGAAACATACTGTTTCCTAAGAATCGGGGGTGGATGTTGACCTGCTGTCGTGCCACTCTTGATAAGACCTATGGGCTACCCGATCCCGAGTGGCATTACGGGCAATGTTTCATATTGAATTATTGCGGTAAAACAGGTAGAGCCAGCGCAAGCGACTTCGTTCCTGTAACCAGTCGAGAGGATGGAGGTATCCTGAATGTTAATTCCAGATGGAGATATCCTGCCAAAACTGGTAGCCAGGGGCAAGATGACCCACTATCCACTGGGTTACTTTCTTAGTACCTGGCCGTAAGGCGTTGGTCTCTGGCGGGTTCGTGGCTTTGCTGGACAGTAGATTTGTATCGTCCCAAAGTCTTCTACGCTCACCCCACGGGAGACAGAACGATGATTATAGTTAAAACATCCTGGGGTGACGAGTTCGCACGTTATATTCGACAGTTCCAAATTTCTAAAGTGCAACTAGAGCTGTCAACTACAACGGGTGAACCCGTCACTTCAGGAAGTTTTAACGATATCAGATCGTTCTGTCTCCCGTGTGGTGAGCGCAGAAGACTTTGGACGAAAAACGATCCACCGTCTAGTTACGCCACCTGCTCGTCAGAGGCCAACACGTTACGGCGAGGCACCGGGAAGGGTAACCAGCTGGCAGCCTAGCCCCTGACTACCAGTTTGGAAGGATATTAACCTTCAGGATACCTGCTGCCTCCTGACTGGTTATAGGTTCGAGTCGCTCGCGCGGTCCTCTCCCTTATGAAGCGGTGATACGGTGTCTACCGAATCTATCGCGGACCACGGTAACCTTTGCCCGGCTTATTCACCCGGGATCGGGTGGCCGAATTGCCGTTTCAAGAGTAATCGCCTTACCAACAAGGTTAACAACAGGCCTAACAGCAAGGTTAACAACTACCCCCGCTCCACATTGCTGTTTCCAGACCATCCGGGGGAGTCTGGAAGCAGTACGGTTTCCTATAGAGCAGGGGTGGTTGCGGACCTTACGGCGACTGCTCTTGAAACGACCATCGGCTACCCGATCCTGGGTGAACAGCCGGGCAAAGGATGCCGTGGTCCGCGATAGATTCGGTATACACCGTTTCACCGCTTCGTAAGGGAAAGGACCGCGCAAGCTATCTCAAACTCGTAACCAGTCGAGAGACTGGAGTAATCTGGTCGCAATGTAGGGGCGTGAGTGTAAGCCCGCTGGGTAACGCTCCTGGCTATCTCGCGGTTAAGGCGTTGGCCTCTTACGGGCTTGTGGCGGAGGTAGACAGTGGACTGTTTTGTCCAAGTCTTCTGCGCTCACTCCATGGAGATATAATGAATAATCGTTAAAACTTCCTGAGGATACGGGCTCGCTCGCTGTAGTCGACAACCCTAGTTGTCTCCCTTCTGCGTAGAGGCCGCCTGATGGGTGTTGACCCGTGAGTATTACCGACCCTGAGCACATGAGTCTTCGTGGCCAAACTGCAACAGGGCTCTTTAGCTCCCCATTGTCTAAAGTACAATGTGACCGTGGCCTAAGTCAAGCGGTCATCAAGGCCGGTCGTCGCGGCTTGGCGGCCGGCGGCACGAGAAACAAAACGCAGGCGGCGCGTCGTGACCGCGACTCCACGACTGCCGCACTAATGGCGCGGCGATAGTGAGAAAACGATCAGCCAGCTCCGCGCCACCAATTATGTCATTCCTGACTTAACTCTCTCATACTTTTTTCCGTTCGGTGAGAGGAGCTCCGCAGCCAATCGACCAATGTAAACAGATACGAGTTGGCCGCTTTTGCCCTCGAGCTGTCGGGCTGGCGACCTCTCACTGCAGTCTCGTACTACGACAACGTCATTCACATCAGGCTCAATCATATTCGGGGTAGTATACAGAGAGGAGCTACTCTTAGAACAAAATTGAAATTGTAACGAGCGACGTTACGAGTCCTAATGGCTACCACTAATCGTAATACGATTACTAGACATTGTACCACAAGCGTCACCAATCGTAGGAATTTCAATTTAAAAGAATAAAATATTCAGTAATTCTAAAGAACTTTTCGGCAAGAACAATCATCATTATTGTGTGTTGTAGAAGGTTACAAAAAAAAGTCATGTATACCTACATGTTTTACAATATAAAAATCACATTTATTAAAAAATTCTTGCACGTATGCACTTACATTGATATAACAGGATTACATTACATTGTTATAAGCTTTGCTTACATTGATATAACCTTTGCTTATACCTTGACGATAGACAATAACAATTTATTAGCGAATTAAATATAAAACACAAATCGACTTCCAATTAGAACTAAAACGATACTGTTATTATTTATATTTTTATTGAAAAATAATATGATTGTTAGAATTAAAAACAAAACTTCTGTCTTGAATTAAAACTTTATTCGTATACCTTTTTTTAAAGCAAAGTCTTTTATTGCACTATCAATGTTTATAGCATCACATAACTCTTGCCTGATAGACAAGATAGCTAGATTGATTAGCCCTAAAGTACTCATGGTTGATCTTAAATAATATTTGATCAATTTCAATTTTGAAAAACCCCGTCAGAGCTGAAATAGTTTATGGCAATTGTAAGAAACATTCGGAGCATTATTTTATTATTGTTCAGAGTATCTTCCAAATTGGATTTCATAACAAATTTTATTAATTCAAGTGGCTTCCATTAATTAATTTATTTTCTTTGCATGTGGCAGGAATAAAAGCTTCTAGCTGAAGTTGAAATTAAAAGGCTACCTTATTGCGAGAGAAGTATATAATATAAACGAATTATAATTAGATGACTGACGATTTCCATCTCAATTTTATTTATTTAACTTGACATTTGTACCATTTTATTGATTATTATATTATTACTATTATTTCTAATTGTCTCCCATAATCAATTATATTTCTTATTTATAGGACCATTTAATTTCAATATTATAATTTCATGACTAACTGTAGTTATAAATATCTAATATAACTCAATTGTGTGGTGAGTCTCTAATGAAATATTTAGTTTACATTTTAAAGTTATTTTAACATTAAGCGGCTATATAAAGTGTCTAAACACTATGTAAAAGTTTTTGAAGACAATAAATGCGATTTGATTTGATTTGATTTGATTTGAAGTCCTACTCGTCAATTTCGGCAGATGCGTAGTCTAGATCACACTTAGATATCATCCGAATTTAGTAATATAGCCTGCCTTAGATAAGTAAACTTATCCGCCAAATTCTGTAGCTGCTGAAAATGCTCACAAATTTTTACAATTATTCTATCTAACGAAGAAAACAGCTTCAGTTGACACTAAACACGACATTACTATGAAACTTTATTGACATTTGAAGATTTGGATATTTAACAACTATTTACTTTATATGTTGATAGTTAAGGTATCCTATGACACTCGCGATGACATAACGGTTCTATCAATACCACGTAATTTTAAATCGGTTTTAGCATTTAAAAATTACAGTGGAATAAAAAACGGAAAACATACATACATAATGAATCCTGAACAAATTACACTCCTTTTTTGTTATGCAGTCGTGTAAAAAAGGACAAAATTCCTCAGTTCCATTTTTTTTTACAGCTGAAAAAAATCTTTAAACGGTTTAAATAAATGTGTTTATTTCAGTCTCTCAAAATATGGAATAAACATGTGCGCTTCCTGAACACCTTGACCACCCACTCATATATATGCTAGGGGCAAGCGGTCGCTTATTGTGATTCAGAAAAATCGTTGCTCGTGTCATAACTCACGGCAGCCGCTACCAAACATCTGCCGCAGCCGAAGGTCCGAATGTGTTAACTGCCGAGTCCTTTCTCAAGCGCTTCATACACCTGGCGCGGACGCATCTTGAAAGGATGTGACTATGCACGCTTACAAATTGCCACCCTTTTATATACTTTACTTAAGGCAACAATATAACCATCTCTTTCGGGCACATAACGAAATAAAAAGCATGGAGCCAATAAGCATGACAGAGACTGCTAATGATGTTGCCCAAGCGCGCCCAAGCGCTGCATGTGAAAAACTATTTTTTAATTTTTATTTTAGTGGATTTATTCTTTGCACATTTTTTATTCGACTCTTTAATTATATTTCTGCTTAACCCCTTGAGTATGATACGACCAAATCTGGTTCTGAAGCAATTATCCGTTGAGTATGATACGACCAGATCTGGTTCCGCGTTTTTTCACTTCTTTGACGTTCTCATATTTATTCATAATTATCTAATTGTTTTACAAAATGATATTTCAATATTCTATATTCGAAATGTCAATGCAATCATTGTGCAGTTATTCTTTTTATGATTGGTGTAGTAGTTTCGTAGTTATAGTACTTTAAGTCGATGTCGCCGAAAATCCTGCAAAAGAGACAGATGCATCCATGAAAATACCCATTTACTCCAAGGTTTAACTCGCAAGAATCACTTGTGTAACCTTTTCAGTTGCGGAGTTTTGACTGATTTTTTGGTCGCGCGGAGGGAATGTCGAAACCTCTATTCAACCCCTCTACTGCTCGACGACGTAAGTCTTAAATACGCAAGTTTATACTATTTTTGGTCTATTTTTAAAATATACACGCGACTTCGCGTCGCTTCTTTGGACTACGAAATATATTAAAATATTTGCGGACTACCCAAGCGTTTCATCTCTAACTCTGGCGGGACCTCTCGTTCCTGCACATACGCGGTCCTTTTCCCCCATGGTTACCGCGATGAAAAATCGTTCCTACCGCGGTTGTCGAATAAAATAAGCGGGCGGTTGTTGTGCGCATAAAGGATGTTTGGCCTAGTGGAGATACGGTTTCTTTCACGGCTACCTTGGGTGGGCCTTTGTTGATGGACCGATTCGCTATGGGGTATCAAATAACAGTGAAACTGTTCCCTTGAGGTCGATAATTCAGCGATCTAGCAGGTATGTAATCGATTGGCATTTTAATAAGCGGAAGTGTGATGTACATAAAATACAAACAGAGCAGCCATGGATTTCACCAACCGGAGTCGGGCCCATCATTATAAAATTATTACACTTTTGGGGGGTTAGTGGTGGACTCCGGACTAACGACTGCTGTGGCAGGTGTAGAACAGCCGACTTGCCACCTATGAGCATTAACCTTAAACCCACCCAACCCCACCACACCCATTTCACCCACCCATTCACTCCATCTTAAAAGCCATAGAATTTGAGATGCTTAAATCGCGGTTTTAGATTCCCGCAGGTAGGAGTTGATTTTCCTTTAGAGACCAACATATTTAAACAGGTGAAATAGAGACTTATCGAACAGGCCACGAGCGCTAACTTCCACCGCGTGAAGGATAACAGTAAAGCCGTTTCTGTAGGCGGCATTTGCAAGGTCATTGTATTTATTTCATTTCTACACGTGGTCTTTTAGAATGTTTGATTCCCATTTATTTATTTATTTATTTATTTAAGAATTAATTACTATAAAACATTGATTAGCTTACAAAAACAACAGGAACCGAATGGCAAAACCTTAACCTTTTGCTTATTTGTTTCTGTCACCCAACTGGGACTAGCCCGTTCTAGGGTGGACAGGACTCCAATATTACAATCAAGTTTGCTTGATTGCTTGGTTGCCTACAAATGTACAAGTTTTAGTAAAAAGCTCATGACAGTAAATTGCCATAAAATGTGGTCTTCAGAATAAAATAAAAAATAATAATAATAAAAAAATATTAAAAATATATAATAAATAAAATGCAATTCCATTATTAAATCGGCAATAAATATAATATAAAATTCGATTAAATAATATAAATAAAGTTATATGTGAGAAAAGAAAGAAACAGTCATTAATATTTAATATTATGTTAAGTAATATAGGATTGAATATAAAAATACCTAGTCTAAAAGTATAATTAAGTAATATAGGATTGAATATAAAAATACCTAGTCTAAAAGTATAATTCATTGTCAAAGTCAAATATTTTTTGGTAGTTAGTTCAATGTTAAAAAATACTTAATATATAAGTTTAAAAATATGTTAATAATTTGTGCACCTAAGTTTTATTATACTATTATTTCTAACATTTGATGTATGGTTAGTCTGTCATGATTCGATAACCATTTCTTTAATTTATTTTTGAATTCCCTAAATGTCAAATTCATTTTTATTTCCATATTGATCAGACTGTAAAATCTCGGCGCAATGAAAGAGTAATGTCTTTGACCAAATGATGTTTTCCTTCTGGGTTACATAACTGTTCCATGAAACAGTTATTTCTACAATAAGGGCCATGTTCCGAGATAGAGAGTAACGAGTTATACCTGAATGGATGGCTGTGCATACGAGACCTTCAGGTAATTGATATTGCTTAGAGGCCGAATCGACCTCCAGAATCCAATCTGAAGCTTTCTCGATTATTGAGAATGGTTTTGAAGTAAAATATTTCTTTCCTATAGAGCCACCCCACACAAACTGTATTGGGGGCTTAAAAGGTACTGTCAGACCCTTGTTGGTACGAGCTACTGAGAGGCTAATTACTTCGCGAATAACAGCAGGGACTTTGCCATAGCGGTAAGTGTACCGTCCTTGATCTAACCTCTAATATGCAGTCCTAATATTAAGGATTTACGAATGAAGTTGCTGTTCTATAACATAATTTTAAAACTCATATAATATTATACCATAAAATATTACAAGATTTAATATTTATAAAGAAAATATGCCTGGAAAGAAATCATTTAATTACTTGAAATATTGACCCCTTTTATACACATGATGCAGTGTTGCAATTTTAATGGGTATTGGACGTTGGTAAATGCTTTCGCTGTAAAACTGTCCTGGAAAGGAATGAATAAATGAAAGCTTTGAAAGCGTTTTACGCAGCCTCTTCGGAGTTTATTTTTGGAGTTTACTCCTTAAGAATCGATTTAATTTAAACCCCCCGGTATGAGAATTTGATGAATAGTAAAATCAAACGTTACCAAAAAGAGTTACGTTTATAGACAATAAAGTTCCAAAATTAAAAGAGTGTAACAATACCTAACAGGAGGCCATAACTTCGATAAAATTTGCCAGCTTTCGAGCCAACCCATAGTCGAAGTCGAAGTCGAAGTCGAAGTCGAAGTCGAAGTCGAAGTAGAAGTCGAAGTCGAAGTTAAAGTCGAAGTCGAAGTCGACCTAGACGTCAAAATTGAACCAGACCAGACCAGACCAGACCAAACTAGATCAGACCAGACCGGATAGGACCGGACCGGACCGAAACGGACTGGATCGAACCAAACCGGACTGGAGCAGACCGGACCAGATCAGACCAGATCAGATCTATCAATCAAACAGTCAATTGAGTAAGCAATTTTATTTGAATAAAATTATATACGTGCTTTCAGTAATTAAAAAGATCCATTTATTTATCCCCTTTGCCTATTGTATATTCGGTGACAATCGGACTTAAAAAGTAAACTCCATTCGCGCGTCGGAGCTAACACGTACATTTTTTCCTCTAAAAAAATATCCAATTAATATGATATTTGAAATCGAAAACTATGCCACGTTGAGCATTTTCCGCAAGAGATGTAACTTGTCAATGATGTCCTTAAGAAAAATGGTTACGGAAAATATGACGAGACACGAACACGATCCAATACAGATCCAAAGCATTGTTACCATATGCCAAGGGCGTGACAGATCGAATGAGTAAGATCCTAAACAAATATGATATAAAAAGGCCTTGATCTCTGAGGCCTAAAAAAGATGTAATACCACTTCGAGCCCCTGGTGTGTATAAAATCGAATAGAGCTGTGGTTTTGCCTTCGTTGGACAAACGAAACGGTCTATGGCCACTCGACTAATGGAACACATCAATGCTGTTAAAAATGCTCAGCGAGAAAAATCGGCGATCTGCGAACGCATATTGGATAGGGGATCTCACCGCTTGGTGCTATTTCAAAATCTCATTTTGGTATCCAAAAAACAATTTTACTTTCCACGCATGATCCGGGAAGCCATTCGAATAAGAATAAAAATCGAATTTCAATATAGGCGACGGTTTCAAACTCTCTACTACGTGGAACTCTCTTGTTAGAATTTTCTCAATGCCCATCGTCGAGAACAAGGACGTAACACAAGATACGGTGAGTGTTGTGTGCACTACGGATTTTTTAAATTAGCGCTTGCCGAACCCGCCGCCCTATCACTGTTATAATCTGCGCAGTAACAGCAGCAGTCTGCTGCCTATCCACAGAACAACGGATGACGATTGACAGCACTTGAATTTACCCTGGACAACGGCGGTTGCAACTTCAATGAAATTCACTCGATGGCACCAGATTTTGATATTTTTACCGCCAATCCTCATTCGTTTAAATTGTAGGCTATTAATTATGTATTCTTATATGATACTCGTAGCTAGTATTATAAGTGACATTCTATTTGTTACATTACGGAGATTTCTTTGTTAATTTAATTTTTAATGCATTGTTTTTACTATAATGTTGATTAGCAATTCGCGAATAAACAAAGAAATAAATAAATAAATTGCTGAAACTTAAGGTCTTACAAAAATCACACAGTAAATTCATTTTTATCTTATTTATACTATGATGTATTGTATATTTGGGGAGAGCGGGGCGGGTTCGAATAAATTTTGTATTTTAGTTTATATTTTCAACCTCAATTAAGGTTTGTACATTGTTTTTTATCCATGTCATACCTTAATTATTCAGCTATTATTTTAGCTACTAAAAATATCAATAAGGTAAATATTTTCTGAAATAGAAGCATTTTTAATAAAAAGTCGGTTTTTAATACATACCCCGTAACTGGGGTAAGTTTTAATAAGGCTGAGATAAGTATTAACGCAAAGGCCAATTGGTACTATGGCACTATTACAGCTAAATAATTCCATCAACAAACCATTTTTTGTCTGTCAAAATCTTTAATCATGAATAAAACATTTTCAAACACAGAATCAATATTTAAATCAGATACATACATGATAATTAACAAAAATAAAAATAGATTTTACCTCGTTAAGTACAGGAAATATTTACCGAGTTAAAAATAGCTGTTGATGATTTCTATTCCTTGTAGTCGTCGTCTGAGAAACAATTAAGGCACGTAGTGTACACTGTGTCCAATCAAAAACAGATGTGTCTTCTTTATACAGTTCGTTACAAACTAAACAAAAGTAGTCGTAGTCTTCTGTATCATTATCATCTTGCAGATTTTTTTTCTTTACTTTTTCTACATTTGTGGTTTTTTCCCTTTCCGTTTTCCTTTTTCTTACTTTTTATTTCTTCTTGACTAGTTTTAATTTCTTGGATAATTTTAGCAGCTTCTTTCTCTAGGGCTAATTTCTCAGGTGTTACAATGAGAATAGTTTGCCGCTGCCGAAATTGTTACCAAAGTGCCCCTTTGGCAGATGTCACAGCTTCTACCTGCTTGGAGCCTCATTGAGCTACGACCTTCTTCGGCTTCTGAACCGTCGTAATTCCAGTGTCGTCTACATTCCAAATTATACTCGGAGGAAAATTGTATCTTTGGAGCATGTCCTGATATTTGACAAAAAAAATATGTACATTGGTACAGTTAAAGGATGTGGCCCTGCTTGAACTGGTAGCCTCAGGACTTCGAAGGGACAATGTCGGGTTTCGTTTCATAAAAGACGCAAACAATCTTTGCCTGCCTTACCTTCTTTTTCCAAGATTCCGGGGTGTTTTCTATATCATAATGAACGGCAATCTCATAATGCCATTTTTTTGACATCTCCGGAAAGTTACCCGAAATAGACGTTGGCACATTTAATTAGGTATTTTGACATAGAGCTTCATGGTCTGGGTTGAAAAATATTCGTTTTCTTTTGTAACCCATTTCAAGAGAAATGCCTTCTCTTCTTTTTAACATATTTAAACAATGTCACATGACAAATGTCGTATAAAATACTACTTGAGACTTTGACCCCCTTGTAGTCTTTCTTTTGTAGTTCCTCATTCTATTAAAAATAAGATATTCTTGTTACTTATTATTTTCGTCAATACCAGCCTCACATATAGGGTAAGTATTAACCTGTTAATATTTGCCCCGGTCAATTCGTTACTCTTAGCCCCAATGCTACTTTATTTACTTAAATAATCACAAAAGATATATCAATAACAATCCTAATAAATGCATAGTATAGTATTGCTGCCACTGAAATAAAGTGTCATTTCGATCACTTCTACATTCTATTCTACGCCCTGAGTCAAATTATTGCAAACCACGAAAAGTTCGTTTACCTGTTAATCCGGGCTCTGCGCACAACTCCCACATCAGACGACTGGCTGGCGATTGACGGGGCGAGATACTTTCGGCGGCGTAAATATTTCTTAGAGACCAAGTATAATTAATGTGACGCTTATAGTTTGGTGTGAATAGGCAAGTTAATTCTTACCCCCGTTAGAACCAGCCCCTCTCTCCCCTATTAGTATATATTACTAGTACCTAGTAGGTATATATCACTAGTATGTTATTAGTGTGCTCTTTAATGCCACTCAAGAGTTTTCAGTATTTATTTAACAACATAAAAAATATTTTATTTATCAAATATGTTTTAAGGCGACATAATTTCTGATAAAAATATCCGAAACCCACGAAGAAATAGGCTACCTACTTTTCGAGGGTTCTGAACAATTAAAAATCAGCGTTGATGAAGCGTCAGGCACACATTTTACGTGCGTACGCGCCGGCGAACGGGCGGATACTAAACTTTCGATCGAAGCGCTCACACAGTAAAACTGTCTTACCGCACTAATGGTATAAGGGAGCTAATGATAAAGCATATTTAGCGTAACTCTCAGAGCGCCCTTACATTTTAATTAATTGTTATTAATTTAGGGCCTTAATTAAAAATTTGGCTAAATGCTGCTTCTGTTATGTATGTATTTATGTATGTAAGTATGTAAAGAACGACAAATTTGACAAAGCAAACTAGGGCATGAGAATTGTTAGAGATTGGCTAGGAAACCTAACAATTAAGGATGCCAACGTAACACATAAGGATACCAAATACATGCCATACAGGATACACCCTAAGGGTCAGCCCACTGCTAATAAAAACTGCTTATAATACTTCACGGGTGCGATAGCGTAGAGTCTTGCAACGGTCAGCCTCTGCAAAGAGAAAGATCTTGGAAATATCTAAACATCACTCTAGATAGCTTTCTCTGTAGGGACTCTATACTCGGATATGTTTTCAAAGAACTGAGGAAAATGTGATTCCTCGGATGCTTTTTCAAAATACTGAGGAATATTCTGAACTGAGGAAGATGCAATTCCTCTAGTATGTTTTCAAAGAACTGAGGAATATTTACCGGTCGCAGCTCATGCCACCGAGCACATGAAGAGCATCATTGTCTACCTACGTAAAATCCAGAGGACGGCTAACCGCACTTAAGCCCTAAATTCGAGTGCTGGTCCGTGGCGTGGACGGAAGGTATTAACGTTCTGCGGCCACGAATCGGTCTGCTCTTTTTGGCGGAGCCGCGTCGCCGCGCGTTCGCGGGCTCTCCATTGTTTTGTTTTCTTTCGCTCTGTGCACCTTTTGTTTTGCCTCCAATAAATGACTGACGCTTTCGGCCGCGGGCCACCGGCAGGTGGGACTTTCACGCCGCCCCGGTCCTCACAGGATTTACTTTTATGGGAGGGCAACGTGGCACTTTTTATTGCGCGGCTCTGTGATTTTGTCGGAGTGAGTTTCCGAAGGTTGCGCCATTGACAGCAGTGCGCGCGGTTATCAATTCGTTTTTGTGAGACGTTTTGATGTTGTGTAACCCAATCCCGGTGAAAACATTACATTTCCGAAGAAAAAAATCATTTAATTTGGTTTTCACATTAATAGCCAAATCGATAACATGTACCTACAAGTAGAATGTCATAGACAAAAATCCATTAGCAAAAAATTCACAACATAATAGGCCAAAAACTGTTGCCATTGATCCTACTTTAATGTCACCAACACTGAGAAAATAAAATGTTGTAATACACGGAAATACGCATGTTTCAACAACTAGAGTTGTCAACTACAACGAGCGAGCCCGTCACCTCAGGAAGTTTTAACGATTAGTCGTTCTATCTCCCTGGAGTGAGCACAGAAAACTTGGACAAAACAGTCCACCGTCAAGCTCCGCCACAAACCCGTAAGAGGCCAACGCCTTAACCACGAGATAGCAAGGAGTGTTACTCAGCGGGCTTACACTCATGGTCTTACTTCCAATTGCGACCAGATTACTCCAGTCTCTCGATTGGTTACGAGTTCGAGGTCTCTTGCGCGGTCCTCTCCCTTAAGAAGCGGTGAAACGGTGTATACCGAATCTATCGCGGACCACGGCATCCTTTGCCCGGCTGTTCACACAGGATCGGGTAACCGATGGTCGTTTCAAGAGCAGTCGCCGTAAGGTCCGCAACCACCCCCGCTCTCTAGGAAACAGTACTGCTTCCAGACTCCCCCGACTGTTAGTCAGAGTGCGCAATCGATTGGCTTATGCCGCACGGAGCGCAGACTGTCCAGGAGCGCCAGAAGGTTTATTCCTAGGGGAAACTAACCATAAGGCCAGAGTCCTACCCAGGCTCGCACTTCATGCGTGGAGGCAGTCGGATGGGTGTTGAGCCGTGAGTGTGACTAACCCTGAACAGAATGGGTCTCGGTGGCCAACTCAGCAAGGGCCCCTTAGCATGTTTCAACAAGGATTACGTATATAACTCGGACTGTGGTCTATACGTATCTATGAATTACCGTAACCCGTAACGGTGTTAGCGTGACGTTAGTTACAGTGCCGTAATGTTAAAAACATAATGTTATTTCATTAAGTCGCGACCTTGGCATCTGGCTTCAAACATGGCAGCATATAGTAGGATACTTACGGATATAATCGGACACATGAATCATGCTGAAAACACAGTATACTGTTATTTCTGTATAAACTGTACGGAAAATGTTGGTACATATAATCGAGTAATGAAGTTTCAACAAAATTCTACAACAACAACAAAATGACGATTGAAATATCGTTATTCTGTATAAAACCGTATTAACAAAATGTTAAAGTAAGAATCTCAAGTACAAAATACTGACTTTTACGTCTCAATATATTTTACAATGTCTACTATATGCTAAATCAAATATTAACGAACAAGAGGTAAACGGGAATATGCACTCCCACAATACACGCAGACGTGATGACGTTATCCTGCCTAAAGTACGCCTTACGCAGACACAAAAGTCCTTTGGATATTTGAGCTATAAGCTCTTTAACCAGCTACCACTCTCCACAAGAAAGATGGAAACAAAGGTGTTTAAAAGATTTATTAAACAAAAGCTGCAATCCACACATGCTTTCTATAAGCTGGGTGATTTTTTTGAGCATGCCAATTCCTTCAAATGGGAATAACATTAATATGTAACTTTCAGGTACCTCATTTTAGTTCTTATTGTTTAATAATAATATTATGAATTTAATATTTAATATGTAGACTACAATGTGTAATGTAACATACCTGATCATATACATTACGTTGTTTTTCCCAATTTTGTTTTGATACTTCCTATTGTGTGATTATTTTTTGTATAAAGTGCTTGATGACTATTAATATTCTTATAATAATTATCTATTTTATATGTATACTCATGTACATGGTTTCAGCTCTATTTTTTTAAATTTTATTTGTCTGCCGTGTAAAGCCGACTTCTAATATGCGATATCTAATACCTATGCGATATTCGCTGACGAATTCTAATATGCGATAATTAGCTATAATTCATAATTCATGCTTTTATTGTATATTCTGAATAAATAAATTGAATACTGAATACTGAATACTGAATCAATCCAAAATTTTTGTCAGTGTAATTATACTATAGCCTTTTCTAATGCGGACATTTACATTTTTATGTATAACTAATATATGTATAACTGATATAAAATCTAAAGATAACAATTTTTTGATAGGATGAACAACAATTCATTCAATTCAACAGTTTAAGATAAGATGAACAACATTTTTTTGATAATGTGGATATAATAATAATAATAATAATAAAACTATATTCTTAGGAAAAGGCGAGTTTCTTTGCCTGCAGGAAATATTTTATAGCTAACCAATACTATTGTATGAACATTATTTTGCGAGTAGACTACATAACTTAACCTGTATAAAGAGGATAAAAAGAAATATATACTTTACTCTTTGTGGGCACAGGTTGCCACATCAAAATAATCTATCTAGAGAGTTGCAGGTTGTCTTTTGATCTCATGCAGAGGGCGTCCATGAGCCGACAGTGATACATTTTAGGATAGGATATAGGTATTTTAATAGGTACACTAATAGGTATTTTAATCCTTATTAGCTAGGCGACCAAAGTAAAACTTAAAAGATAAAATTGATAACCATAATCACAATAAATAAAAATGATGCATAGATTAAACTTAAATAAGCATTATTACTAAAAAATCGGTTGTGTCACCCCAAGACTTTCCTGACTAGTATCCGGGGAGGTGCGAAAAAACAGCGACATTTTTTACTCTAGTACCCCAAATTTGTATGGCAGGTACCCCAAACGTTGGTCGTAAGTACCCCAAAAACTAATAGGTTCTTCCGATGGTTAACAGAAGCTTCTATGCCAAATTTTAACTTAGACAGATTAAGCGTCTGGGCGCTATCGCGGAAACAATTTTTTCGCCGGGAACCCCAAATTTGTATGGGAGGTACCACAACCGTAGGGCGTAGGGACTCCAAAAACTAATGGGTTCCTCCGACGGTTAACAGAAGCTTATATACCAAATTTCAGCTCAATCCGATTAAGTGTCTGGGCGCTATCGTGGAAGAATACATACATACAGACATATAGACATACAGACATACAGACATACAGACATACAGACATACAGACATACAGACATACAGACATACATACAGACAGAGATCGGTCTGGAAATAGTCTCAATCGTCTCAGGGAGTCTCAAAATATATATTCCCATCTTCATCTCAAAAATTTTTTTTAGCGCGATCACAATACTTTCCTTTCCGATAGGTCGTCAGGAAAGTAAAAATAGGTTAAGTTAATAAAAGTAATAGGTACCTACCTAAAATTCAAAATTAAAAATTGCTTAAAAAAGGTATTAAAATTATTATAAAAAATAAAATAAACAAATGCCGCATTCTTTGAATATTTTATAAAACCCTATGTCCTCAAAATATTTATAATGCATAGTAAGCCTGGAGATAGTGACATAAAATGTCATGTCATTTGTTACAAGTGTGGTAACCATTCAGAAGTTAAATTAGGTAATTCATTAATTTAAATTAATGGTCGTAGCGCTGGGCATCGGGGCGTAATCGCAGAGTAATTAAGAATAAGAAATAATAAATTAATAGTTTAAAAAAAACCCTAAAAACTCGCTTTTATAAATGCACGTGACCGAAAAACGTGACCTTTCTCACAAGTGCAAACACGACTATGATACGATATTCCATCATGGAATGCCAGTTTCTGTCTTCCGGCTTCATCGTCAGACCTTGAAACCTAATCGTGGTCAAAGTTCATTACAAGACCTTTCTAACAAGACCAAACACGGTTATGATACGATATTCCATCATGGAATGCCAGTGCCTATCTTCCGGCTTCATCATCAGACCTTGAAACCTAATCGTGGTCAAAGTTCATTCCAAGACTTTTCTAACAAGTCCAAACACAGCTATGATACGATGTTCCATCATGAAGTTCCAGTTCAAATCTTCCGACTCCATCATCAGATCAGTTCGACAGTACCATATTATTGTATTGTCATTAGAACTACATACAGCTGCCAATTTTTATTCATGTTAAATTAGTTACCTTAGATTCCATTACATAGTTAGTTACATAGAGGTCGACCTAATAAAAGCGTGTTAAAAAAACAATTTTGTGTATCCAAAAGCACTTCAATTAACAGTCAACTTCGGCGGTCCCACCCAGGTCGGTTTCGGTGCATTCGGTGCATTCGGTGAACTGCACATGTGTGCTGCACAAGTTTAAAACCATAGTCATTTCCACTTTTGTCAAATTATCGCTCTGTCCGCGAACAAATCTACTCTCCATCGTCAACTCTTTCTACTTCAATCTAGTTATTGTTATTACCAACCTACTAATTTATAATAGGAATTTACATAAAATATGATATGAAGCTCAATACAATACACACTCCGCGTCCGAGAAACACTACTACACTGCGAGCACTTCTAGTCTAGTGCATATCTGTCACTCACACCGCGGCCTGCGAGATTTGTGACGTCACACTGCGAATTCTCCGCGCGCCGTTATAGTTTTGTATGGCGTTCAGTAAAAGTGGAATAACTTCGTAATTTTTCAATATTTTCAAATAATTCTTTCACCGTGCTTAATGTATTTTTATTATCTTACAATTTACATGAGTATTTTCTATTTTGGTGTTATTGGAAACTTCCTTATTGAAACACAAACTCTTTCTTCATTTGAGTGGCATTGCAACGCATGCTGGATACAGATAGTGACTTGCAGTTTACTACAGTCTGAAATCGTGAAATCAGCCTCAATAATCGCTACGTCTACATATTAGTTATTTTAATGGATATTAGTTATTCCAAAAATACCATACGATTGGTCTCGTGGTCTCTTGATATATACGTTTTTATTATAACTAAGTATATATCCGCCCGTTTACATAACCGCTATTAACATTGTATGCGTATGATGCCCCCAGAAACTGGGCATTGATGAACGTTGAGCGCGTAAGCGAATGAGCCGAAAAAAGCTTAACAAGCCGCGGCGGAATCGCGCTTTGTCAGCGTTAATGCGGCGTTTTTTGTGCCCAAAATGATCGCATGCTCGCCTTTTTGCGACCGTTGACAGCGCTGTATTATCACGCTGTACACGTTTACAAAGACTACCGGGGGTGCGATAGTATATTATAGTACTTACTCTAACGATCTGACATGGAAAAAATATCAATTTCTCTTTGATAGAGTGAGTAGTTGTGTATGGTATCCAAATTTGGGCATGATCCTTACAAACAGGCACGCATCCAGACTTCACCTACAGGGGGGGGGGGGGGCATTTATTGAAACGATGCGCGCGACCCTCAAACTTGAATTTGCCCGCACAATGAAATGAAAATACGTCGAATTTGGGGGGTGGGGGTTAAATCCCAAATACCCTGATAAGGTACATACGTCGCGGATTCTCCCTGATTCTCATTATTTTCTCGACTTTGTATTTTTACTCCAAAAATTTCGAGGGGACGGGACGCGTCTCCTGTGCCCCCCTCTCTTATAGATAAGTCCTTGCTTCCAAACATATATATGTAGGAGAAAACTATAATGTACTTATACAATTAAAAAATGGACTACCCTAGAAAAATAAAACAAAAACCATGCGGACATGTGACTTTTCATGCATATTAATGCTAACACCCGAAGTACAGTATTAAATATAGTGGATTTGCATGGAAATCCTAAAATTATATTAACTTTGGTATATTTTGTTTTAATATACTCAATCAACACCCTGTACCTATATACCTACTGTGATCTAACGCTATAATAAGTTTCATTACCATGGGATTTAAATTGCAAGACTAATTCGTACTGACGTTTAGTAATATTAAATACCATCTTACCGGCCTCTTAAGATAATAATAAAAAAACAGTAATGCTATCTATCGACTAATAGTTGAACAAAATCACATGAAAAGGTTTCCTTTATTTAATACATGTTGATTTTTTGATTTATTTTCAAGTATATATATATTTTTTTTTCAAGTATATTTTTATTTAAACATTGGTTTTTAGTCAAAATACCCTGTACCTTTTTCTTAAAGTGAACCTCCCCAAGGCCCCTGATGTGTAATGGAAGTTTGTTGTAGAATAAGTAAGATTGGCAGAGAAAGCTATTCCGAGCCTTACTCAGACGCACCTTAAAATGACGCAAGTCCTCTTTATTTCGCGTATTATGCGAATGAATATTTGAGTTAGTTGAGGTAGTCTCGATATTTTTTCTCGTATACATGATGTTTTGGTATATATACGCGGCGTACAAAGTCATGATACCAGATTCGATGAAGTACTGCTTGCAAGATGTTAGCGAAGATATTGAGAACAGATTTCTAATCGCTCATTTTTGTAGGCGAAAGATCCTTATAACATTTGCCACCATTCCCCAGAACATGAGGCCATAACTTGATATTATTATTATTATTATTATTATTTATTTATATACACTAGCAGCTTTTGCAGCTGATGCGTGTACTTCACGTGTTGAGTGTACTGTTTGTCTTTATTTTATTTTATTCCTTACACTTTTTAATTGCCATTTTAACTAAATGTTTGTCTAGTAGATTTTTAAAACCATTCATTGAGATAGCACTTATCACTTCTTGTGGTAGTTTGTTCCAAGAGTCCACCACTCGGTTAGTCAAAAAGTACTTTCTTGGGTTGGAACTAAAACTGTTTCGGTTTAGTTTTAAGGAATGTCCTCGGAGTTTCTCGTTGGTGTTCATTGTGTACATTGCATTAAGGTTGGCTACATCATAATGACCATTCAGAATCTTAAACGTCTCGATGAGGTCCCCTCTTTGTCTTCTTTGCTCAAGTGTAGTAAGACCCAGTGCATCCAAGCGGTTTTCATAAGGCTTGTTCCTTAGGGATGGAACCATCTTGGTTGCCCGCCTTTGCACTTTCTCCAGCAGTTCAATGTCTTTTATGAAGTAGGGGTTCCACACCTGGTAAGAGTATTCGAGGAGACGGCGGACGTACGTTTTGTAGAGTTTGAGGAACAAATCAGAGTTTATGTAGGAGAAAGCTTTCCTAATCATGTAAAGAAGTGAGTTTGCTCTTGGAATGGAAATAGGCAAAGTAGACAGATTTGGAAGCTTCAAAGCCACATAACAATTTGATTTTTTTATAGCAAATGTGGCGCTACTTAATTTTATGCTCAGTTCTTCTAGGTGAGTCGACCATTGCAGATTGCTATCAATATGAATGCCTAGAAATTTCGTATGATCAACATTTTCTAATACTTTATCACCATAGCTAATACTGAAGATATTATTTTGGGACGGCCGAAGAGAGAAATTGATGGAGTTTGATTTAGATGCATTAAGAGGCAATTGATTTAATTGTAACCAAGTTTTTCAATGGTAACGTCAATTCGCTTAACTAGTTGTTCATGATTTGCATCGCTGAAAATTAGTGAGGTATCATCTGCGTACAGTACAATTTTATCAGATAACACGCATTCTGGTATATTGCATTGATGTATACAAGAAAAAGAAAGGGTCCCAGAATGGAACCTTGAGGTACCCCTTTAGTAATTTTTTGGTGATCGCTCAAGCTGTTTTGGACTTTAGTGACTTGCGTCCGTCCTTGTAGGTAGGATTGTACCTATTAGGCTTAGAACTGTATCTCTAATGCCGTAGTGCTCGAGCTTCTGAAGCAAAATAAGGTGATCGACGCAATCAAAGGCCTTGGATAGGTCACAAAAAATGCCACAAGTTTTATTCGACTTATCGATGCTAGATAATAGTTTTTCCATCAAACCTGCAATCGCATCTATGGTGGATAGTGACTTGCGGAACCCAAATTGCTTTGGCGTAAGGATGTTGTGTTCGGCAAAAAAGGTACTTAGCCTCTGAAGAATTAATTTTTCAAATATCTTGCTAAAAGATGGCAAAAGTGATATTGGCCGGTAGTTGTTTATGTTTTCCCGGGGTCCCTTTTTATGGATAGGAATCACTTTTGCCATTTTCATTTTAGTTGGAAAAATTCCAGAGCCAATACATTTATTGAATAAAGAAGATAGATGTTCGGCCACCGGGACAATACTGCTCTTCATTATTCTTGTCGAAATAGACCAGAGGTCGGTAGAGTCCTTGATTTTTATAGAATTACCTATTTTTATAATTTCTTGTGGCGTCGTATACATAAATTTTAAAGTCGCCTTATTTCTATTGCAATAGCTTGATAGAAGGTCAGAAGAAGTTTGGGTCGTCTCAAATAAGCTAATATTGTCAACTTTTGGAATGCTGAATTGGTCGTTAAAGAGCTCTGCAACTGCACTAGTGTCAGATATTGTTTGACTGTTTGAATTTAACCTAATCACATTTTCTGTAGACGGACGGACTCCTACGACACTCTTTGCTTATAATATTCCAGACAGCTTTGATTTTATTTTCCGACCGTTCAATGGAGGATTTTAGGTTTAATTGTTTTGCCTTCCAGATAACTTTTTTATATGTCTTCTTACAGGTCTGTATATGTTTTAAAAATTCGGCGTCACATTTTCCTTTTTTTAGTTGATGTAATTAAAACATCCGTGATTTAGAAACCTTAATACCTGGAGTCGCCCAGTCGTTAAATGTTTTTTTAAGTTTTGGGTAAAAATTTTTTAGGGGAATCGTCGCATCAAGAGATGTTAGATACCATCTTAAAAAGTTTTCATATGGCTCATTTGCATCATTGCTTACATCGGGGGAATTAGCTATCAAAGCTGCCTGGAAGTTAATAAGCCCATTTTCGGTAAGTTTTCGTTTATCATAAACTTCTCGGCCAACTCTGCATTTATTGTAGCATTTGACACTCACCATTTGGCCGTCGTGGTCTGAGAGACCGCAGTTTATACGGTTGACTGCAATAACCTCACAGTTTGAAAATAAGTTGTCAATGCAACTGCTACTGTTTAAAGTAATACGTGTAGGAAAATTTATAATTTTATACATGTCATAGGTGAGGCAAAGATCAATTACAGCATCACAAGTTGCAGATTTTTCCAAGAAGTTTACGTTAAAGTCACCTGCTAAAATTAAAGAAGAGGCTTCTAGATCAACTTTATCTAGAGCTACTTCGAGGATACTTAAAATTTTTTGAAAATGTGCACTTGGACTTCTATAAAAGCATAAGATATTAATGGTATTTACATTTAAGAATTACAAGGTGGATGTAGTTAATTTATTCTAAAATGTTTAAATTTTGAAGAGACCAAATTAAACGGTAGGTATCTTAGTTCAAATATTCATAAATAACTATTTTTACATACTAATATGATACGATAATCGCATAAACTTTACATGAATTTATATTAAAAGTATATATAAATAAAAACTATTGGGTATAAATAAGTAGGTACATATATATAATTATATGATAATTAAAAAATGAAAATTTAACTAGACATATTATACAGCGAAAGAAGAAAATACAATTATCACGTATTAAGGTAAAATTCGAGGAAATAAATAGGAAAGCCATGTTATGAATTTAATAGATAATTCACTAATTACATGCCTTACTATAATTTACTAATTGCACTGCCTTAATATGAATAATACCTATAAACAAATATCATAATATAAATAATAAGGTAAGATAATAATAAAATTAAAAAAATACAGGTAATATAAATAGATATAATATACTGTACCTAATACCTATACAAAATATCTGTTACAATATTTCACTGCATAAAATATTTTACAAAATTTATTACCACATGAAGAAATACTAATCAAGCCGAAGGCACTGAATCAGGGTTTAATCCCTTTCAAGCAAGGACATATTTGATGATAAATTAAATATATCCAAACCTTTAAAATTCTAGATTTTAGGATCTTTGATAACCAGGATTATCTGAAGCATAAGTTCATTTTTTCGAGTTGTGACATCAACGGTGAACTTGTTTTAATGATGATCAACCTCCGATAGAAAAACTATAAGTAAAATAATACTGTTCTTCTGCTTTATATCCTATATTGTTCGAAAAAGTGCATATTCTGACCAAGTAATGACCCTCTGTATATAGAATAAGTCTCGAGCTCCGGTCTTCTTATTTGGGACTCGGTAACAGATTCTGTTAACAAAATAAGGACTATTTTATTATATAAAATATTAGAAAGAAACTATCATATTGGAGGCGCCTATTCTCGAGTGAGTATATTAATATTATCTTCCTTGAAGATTCAAGAGTGGGATATGTATCTTAGCAAAACACTGTCCATACAATGGGGACAAAGAGACCCAATAGGACCAAAGGGTCATGCACATCCTCCGTCATGTGCGCGCATGCGCGGGGTAGTCACGCAATCTGACGGCTGCCTCATAGCAGATATACTATAACGACGACTGGATGGGTCTTGTCAGCTGAATATTATTATCTCTCCTGAAAATGGTACCTACAACAATCCATTATAAAGAATATTAGATTGCTCAATGCTGTTTTTACATTTTGGCATTTACGTTTTTACAGTTTTTAAATTTTGCTCAACGCTGTTTTTACATGTTTTTACAGTTTGGCTGTTTTTACATGCTGTTACTACGAAACGCAACATGTAGATAAAACTCATAGTTTCAAATATTGATTAATATTCTCTATGTTCAGTAGCACAATATATATATATATATATATATATATATATATATATATATATATATATATATATATATATATATATATATATATATATATATATATATATATATATATATATATATATATATATATATATATATATATATATATATATATATATATATATATATATATCATTCTAAACACTTCGTTACGATATCGTATATCAAGATAAAATAATAATAGGTACCTACAATAAAAATATATGTTTTAATCATAGCTATTATTATTTTAAATGTATGTATACCTACAAAGGATATCAATTTTTAATCCGTTGTACAGGTTTCAATACTAAATAATAACGCGTTTTAATTCTCCAATAGATATTCTGGTCTGATATATGGCATTCTGATCTCTCCGTATTATTTCTGTTATGTAATACGCCTTTTTTAAAATGCGATAGATGGCATTAATTGCTGTTTTTTCCATATTTTTTTTAAATAAATGGTTTTTATATTTAATCAGTCCTTCATAACTACCATTCATTAACAATGTTATTACAGTAGGTAGGCCAAATAAATTGTTATTAGTATCGCTGGACAATGCTATCAGCGCCACCTGCATGTCGCCAGCCCAGGAGGGTTTACCAAACGTACTATGGCATTGAGCAACGTAATACCGTATACAATCAATGCTACAATATACTCCCATGCCCTCTGCGTAGAGTATTTGAACACAAAGATTTTTAGATACCTACTCCTTTTTAAATATCTGCCGACTCGAACCACCGATAAGTTTCGACATTATTTATTATGTTTTAATTAGCTATTTGAAATATTGCTTATGTTTTTTATGTATAGTAACAAATTATTTATTATGAACAACAAAATAGCCAAAAATTATAAATAATATTTTTAATACCACTTGATTTCTGAAATAATGACTCACGCTCTGACTAAAATTAGTTAAATAATGAAAAATATTTGATCATTTTTTTCTAAAGAAACCACCTTTTCTGTATACTTTTGAATATTTGGCTTGTTATATTCTCTGGATATCTTACAATCTGAATCCCCGAAAGTTGAACCAACAAAAGACCTTCCTCTGTAACCATGGTCTAAACCATAAAAGTTGTGTAGGACTTTCAACTCGGCTATTATGTAGAATAATCTTGTGTAGAAAAAATCTTAGTCCAAAAATGTCATTCATATGTAAATTAGTAAAAGAAGAACAGAAACAGAATATTGTAATATCCTCATAACATTAAAAAATAGCAACGCATCTTATTACACACCCATACAAACATACACACATTATTTGTAGGTATACCCTCTTAACTCTGACAATATAAATTAGGTACCTATAGTTGTACAAGTGTAAATTCACGTCTTGTTTATTAATTAATATTTTGTATTTTGACTTATTAACAAATTTTATTTGTAATCATTCTCGACTACTATTATTATTTATTGATTATTTAGATTTTTTACGATTATTTTGTTCCTTTTTATTTTATTATAACAATTTCGTAACCATTTTGATCTTAGGTTATGTAACCAATACATTATAAATCATCTTTTTCATACATTAACATATTTATATTCATATAAAATTGGTGTCTTCCTTGGGGTGCTGCCTAGTTAGTAGTGATTTAGCAACATTGCGTTTAATTATTCCTCCATATTTTATTGAATAATAAATATATAAATCAAACAAGTTATATAAATCAATTGATAATATATAAAAAAAAAATATAGAAGTAAATAAGTAACAAATTAGATATTATATCAACAAAAAAAGACGTGCTATTAGTAAACAAAAAAAAACTAAAAAATTATAACCACTTACATAGTTTACGAACAAGATTGTCGCGCTGTCGCGAACTCCTAGAAGCAATTTAAAATATATAATTATATATTACCTCATCCAGTCTTAATATACTGCTGCTTTTAGGGTGCACACTACAGCAACAGTGTCTTCGTAATGACAGAGCTGAACGGGTCGCTATATTATAATCGATATCGATGAGCAGGACCGTTTATCGAGGCTCTCGACCGCTCGGCATATGGTTGACGCCAGCTCGAGCATCAAACACACCCAAATGATCCACTTCCGATTAAGCATAAACTGAATTAATAAGGTTGCCCTTTACGTAGATATAATAAACGATGAATCTATAGATTTCTTGAGGGTAATACAGTCGATGTGAAACGCGAACGCGCGACGCAAAATTGTGGAAGCTTGGGAGCCGTTAGCCATAATCCACGCAAGGACTTAACCCCATTGCTCTGATGGAATACACTTCGATGCTCTGCAGACTGGCAAAAAGTCACCTCCAGCCCCACCCTCCCTCCCCCTAACTCCACATTCACTTTGGCATGTACACATGTCAAGCGCCGCTTGCATAGCGTTTGCAGCGACGGTTCAGGGCCTGCCGTCATCGTCGAAACGCCTGTCCACGAGGGGGGGGGGGGGGTTAGAGGGGGAGGGGGGGAGAGGGGGTTGGTGTGGTAGGAGATTGGAGGGAGGAGGGGGCAGGAGAACAGCTCGTCACTTCACTGTGACGAACCAACCTATTATTGCTACCTCTTTTCTGAGAGGGGTGGGTGGAGTACTCTGTTAGGGCCGGCGAATTTTCTCTTAAAAAATAGAATCTTTTCTTAAATTTTTATTTAAATTAAAATTTAAATAAAATTTAAATTTTTATTATAAATATAAATCTATTATAAATATAAATCTTAAATTTTTATTTAAATTAAAATTTAAATTTTTATAGAATCTTTTTATTAAATTAATTGATTCTCAAAGATACTCAGTCATCTACCGGGCCGTAAAAGACATTCGTACTAAGATAGGTTTAAATCTGTTTATATTTTGCATTAATGATATAATAGTTTATTGACATCATTAACACCTAGATATTACAATTACAAAATACAATGGCGCAAATTGTTAATAAAGTTAAAACCGTAGTAACTGTAATGATATGAAATTGAAGACTATCGTGATTGTGGGATATAAACAAATTTACCGCTTGAAGTTAGTAGCACCCGACGTCTCGACAACGTTACACCCGCCGTTGACCAGGATAGACTGAACAACGGCGGATCATATTTATAACTATAATGATATTAGGAAACAATTAGAAATATTCGAAAGAAACAAACAATAATGTTATAAAGGGTAACCAATCAATCAAACCGCCCAGCAGTGCCCTAGGTTTCCCCCCAGAGCAACCGATCCACCTGTCCACGACACAGCCGAGACGGGTTCAAAGAGTCCTTTCCGTGTTCGTACCTCTTCGAGGCGGTTACCGGATGGAAGTTAAACTGTGAGTTGAGCAGACCCGAGATAACAATCAGGTTATATGACCCACGCTGCGCTGCGTGTACGGCTTGTATAAAATAAAATTTTATTTTTTGGTCGCTATCCGCGTCCACAACCCTAATCTCTTATGATCCGATTATCACTGCAGCGTCCCGGCTATTGACAGAATGTTATGAAACGAACGCTAAATGGAATAATGTAGGGTGATTCCCCCAAACGCCCCCACCCCCCTCCTGAGTAAATGGGGGAATTGGTGGGTGATCCCCGCCTCTCGCTTCCTCTCGGCCGATGAATAGTTTGAGGGAGTAATCCCTTGAATTTTGATATTCGAGGCGAAACTTTAATATGGCACATATAAACATATAGGTACCCACCTAAGTGGTATCATATTAGGTTATATGTGATTATTTGTGCTAACAACAAAGCTAAAGTTACGACATTCTACGATAAAAATGCCTATAATGTTTTTCAAATCTAATCAAGCCTTCAAAACCTTATACATAGTTCTGTATAGGTAAATGTATAGGTACCTGCAGTACCTATACATTTTTTTAGATTGATAAAAGTTTTATTAGGCTGTCACCACATAATTTATAACAATCGTATTAGATACTTAAAACTACAAAGCCAATCACATAATTATTTGATATGATATAGTAAAAATAGTATTAAAATTCTAACTTATTATAGAACATTTTGAGGTGAGAATTACCTATCGATCGAGTTGTCATGAAATATAAAATTACATATTGCAACGAATACACCTGATTATCGAAAAGAAAATAAAATAGTCCTAATAATATAGTAGCCAATAAAATGGTAAAATTTTCAAACTAAATGAAGAAATTCAAAATTTAAATTGTTAGTCACCTAATTAGAATTCGTCAGTTAAGAAAATCACCAGGGACTGTTTGGAGCAGAAACATGGGGCATCCTGAAAACAGAGCCGAGGATGTCACCAGGCAAAAGCCATGATGGAGCAACCACTTCCAAAGAAAACCAAGGCCTTACTTGACATGAGAAAGAGGAACCTTAGAACCACTATCGGTCTCCTCACCGGACACACGACCCTTAGAGCACATCTATTCAACCTTGGATTGACCGCAAGGATGGCCGAATATGTGGCGAAGAACCTGAAGACAGCGTACACATCGTTGGTCGCTGCCCAGGCTTCGCCGCAAAAAAGCACAGGGACGAGCCTTTCTCGTACCCAGCGATCTACCCAACTTGAATGTCAGTGATCTGCATGGACTGGTAAGCAGTACCGGGCTACTAGCAGACCACTGACCCAGCCACAAAGTGGGTAGTTACAAAAGATCTTATCGATCCAGGTGACATCAAGGGCTGGAAACAAGCCCCCCCACTCCGTTTAATACTACTAAGTACTTACAAAAATAGTTCATCTTTATGTCGAGGTGTTAAAAAAGCTGATGTGGCCTTTTCTTTTAAATAGCGATCATTTAAAATTTTTAAGAATAATAAATCCGTTATTAATACTGGTCCTACAAAAATAAATAAAGGTCAACTTAAGATTTTTTTTTTTTTTTTTTTTTTTTTTTATTTAGGTAAAAAACAGTCATAAACAAATGTTTTTACAAATACACTTAAACAAATAGACCTACATTACCATTAATTTTAACAAAACTTGTAAATGTAGCCACAACAATATAAATGTCTAGTCGGATCGAACTGTTTTCATTTAGTACGAGTACCCTACCTAAATTATTAACTGTAAACTAAAACTAATGCAACAACAAATCACTCAATTGTTTCCTAAAAGTAATTAATGACACTGAGAATATATCTATGTCGTTCAAAACTTCATTATAACACATGCAAGAGCGTCTGAAGAAGGTATTTTTTGCGTAGTTTGAATGAAAAGGGGGAATATAGAAAGTATCTTTTGAACGTGAGGAGGAAGACCGCGGGATTTTAAAAAGAATTTTTTCCAAAAGGGGTGCAGAGTTGATGTGGTTATGAATAATTTTATATAAGAAAATGCTGTCTAAGAATTTTCGTCTTGAATACAGAAAATGCATTTTGTGTGTTGTTACTCTCTCTGCGTAATCGGTGCAGAGGCTACCTGTCCGAAAGTCTAATGATTTGACAACATTATGACAGATTATGACAACATTGTCCAAAACTTTGCTCTTGCAGAAAGAGTAGGAGTAGAAATCAGTATTATGATAAGAAAGTTTGAGTAACTTGTCAGAAAATGACCGAAGAACGAAAACGTGGGGACTTAATGGTTCGAAAAGCTCGTGAAGTTATGATTGTATTAATTGGGTGAGTATCCGTCGAGGAGAACAAGTAACTTCATGAACATTTCTCCTTCATTTCTCAATTATTGCAACGTGAAAACTACTGAAGAAGACGTTTACTAACCCCAAAATCAAATTGCCTATACGTCGAACCATTATAAGGCCTATTGGACAAGCAAGTGATTCAATCATCCACACCATTGGTATGAAACTATTATATTTTATCTATTTTTTTATAGCATTGGGCTTTACTACTGGAATATAAAACAATAAAAAGAGTTTTTCCGATTGCATCGTAAACTAAGAACGACTTTACGAACGAGTACGTCCGTTCCGCTATAGGTAATAATGGCGGCTAAGTTTACGAGAAAACGGAAGCTGTGATGTGCGTCTTATTATTAGAGGCATATTTCCAGTGGTAGATCTAGATACCTACAATGAGTTCATAGCTAGTAGGTATTAGTTTTAAAAAATCTGTTGTGTCCACCAAGACTTTTTCGGCAAGTTGATAAGACTCTCTCCCCCCCCCCCTCGCCAACCACACCTCCCCCCGCACGCTAATTCCTTGCATACTAACAGGGTTGGTGAAAGGGGCAAGCCCGACGTACCTTTTTGTGTGTTTAGGATGAACTATTTTTGTAAGTAAGTATTTTGGACCTAATTGTTTTGTACAGGTATGGTCGCGCACGATTAAGCATCTAACGTTTCCGTGTAGCTTGGGTCTGATGACTTCTTTATTATCTTGGGTCGGCTCAATACACGGTTAAACTTCCATTCGGTAGCCTCGTCGAAGTGAAGCTAACATGGAAAGGACTCTGTGAGCCCTGTCGTGGACAGGTAGGATCGGTTGTTCCAATCTGTGAAAACATCTCTGGCGATACTGGGCGCTTTGGACATCGTGCGGCGTTTGCCGATCATCTGTGCACATCAGCGAATAACCGGTGGGGTCTGAAAATGTACACGGAGAGAAATGTTTGATTGCATTTACAAAATTCCTTGTTATCCCAACCAACGCCGACCTTAACTATAGGCCTCACGAAGAAATTGGTTGATTTTACCAATTCTTTTCAATTGCTTTTAATTGCTAATTCTTAGCAATTTTAATAAATACTCTACTTAAATATACAAAATGACATTTGTCAAATGTACAAAACATTTACCAAACTTAATTCATTAAAATGTACAAATAATTTACATTATTGATTGACTTTATGAAAAATCAGTTGGTTAGTTTTACAAAACTCAAATGTTATTATAACGATATTTTTTTATTATTTGTCTCTATACGAAGTAAATATGACAGACTATTTAGTCTCTTTTAAAGATAATCTCGATTAAAGTAATCAAGATTTATATGCAACTTCTGTAAAAGTTAATAAAGAGATTAGTTAAATTTAAGGTAAGAATTTTGTAAGTTTAACAGTGTTCTTGGGTATATTTTACTCATAATCTTTAGTATATTTCACAGTTATTTCTTAGTACGAGTCATCAATTTTACCTGGAATAAATGATATACTTTACTGATATATTTTTTTTAATCCAATAAATGTTTTTGTACAATATATGAAATATTTACGATTAATAATATTTGTTTCAACCACTATTTTTCGTAGATTTAATTTGTATTCCATTGTATATTTACTAATAAAGTTTTGTACATTCCATTATTATTTATTCGTTACTTTAAATAATAATATTGGTTAAGCTTGATTAACAATTTTTTGTATATTTAATCAATTTTTCTGTATAATTTATTTAAAATTATTTGCTAAAAGTACGAAGAATTAGTACTGTTTTCAATTGCAAAATTCTTGTAGATTTAATCAGTATTCTAGGGTATATTTTACTATTAAAGTTTTGTATATCCATACTTATTTATTAGTATATTTCGTGTCTTTTACTAAGAATCCTTCTTTTATTTAACTGATAATTTCTCGTACATTTAATGTATGTAGTAGTAAGATTTATTAGAAATTATTTGTCAAAACTACGAACAATTATTACTGTTTTCAAGCAGTAAGTTTTGTAGGTTTAATCATTATTCTTGAGTATATTGTACTAATAAACATTTGTGTATTCCATACATATTTATTAGTACATTTCGTTCCTTTTACTAAGAATTCTGGTTATATTTGACTAACAATCTCTTTGTATATTTAATGTAAGGTTTAGTATAATTTATTTGGAATTATTTGTCAAAAGCATGAAGAATTATTACTGTTTTTAACTGTAAAGTTTTGTAACTTTCAACACTATTCTTGGGTATATTTTAACAATAAAGTTTTGTATATTCCAAATTTATTTCTTAGTACTTTCGTACCTTTTACTAAAATTCCAGGATATATTTGTCTGTTAATTTTCGTACTATTTACGTGAACAAATTTGTCAATAAACTTACTATCAAAAATATTCTTACGATGTAAGGTTAGTTAAAATATTTATGTAAGTATCATACGTAATTTACAAAATTGTAAATATTTACAATTATTTTTTAAAGAAAATATTTAAACAAATACTTGTAAATATTTTCAATCTTGCAAATTATGACACATGCATTTTTACCAATAACCTTACATCGTTTACACATTATGTTTAGCAAGTTGTACTAAAAAATTGATTAAACTCTACTAAACTTTAGATATTAGTAAATTGTACCCCCGAATACAGATTAAAGTTACTAACAGTCAAAAAATTATAATTGTAGGAAAAATTATTT
This sequence comes from Micropterix aruncella, assembly GCA_944548615.1. NCBI lineage: Eukaryota > Metazoa > Arthropoda > Insecta > Lepidoptera > Micropterigidae > Micropterix > Micropterix aruncella. Next base: position 26,626,466 of record OX155961.1, read on the forward strand.
CACATAAATTATTATAGGAAAACTAAACATTAAATTTACAAGAAATTATCAGGCAAACATAACGTGGATTCCTAGTGTAGAAAAGATACAAGACGAACTAAGGAACAAGTTTCGAATATACAACATTTTATTTTTAAAATATATCCAAAAATACTGATTAAAGTTACAATACAATTCAGTTGAAAACAAAACTTTTAACAATTTCAAATTAATTATACAAAAGCTTACACTAAATAAAAAGAAATTATAATTACTATAACTTGTATCCTTGATTCTTTACTCATTATTTCTAATCTATCATAAAATAGAGTATGGTGCTAAATAATAATAATAAAACAGAACAAGTAAAATTCGAAACATTTATTAATTATTAATAATCATAAAACTTATAACCTAATTTAGCCTAATTTAGGGTGAGCTATGAATTATTATTCTGAATACCTACACATATTTTTAACATTTACAAAACCCAACTTAGTTATTCAACTCGTACAAAGCAATTTTAAGGTAATTTAGAGAATTTCAATATACCAATTACGCAAGATTACAATACACTTGGTGGACCTACAATTATAAATTAAAGATTCGGCAGACTAAGGAACCTAAATCAATTTTTGGGTTTTGTCTATTTTTTTGCAAAAATTAAAAAAAAAACGAGACACGGAACTAACTAAATGACATATGACAAACTATGGTTTATACAATGGAGACATAGGTTTTTTCGTCCATTCGGTGTCTCGTTTTTTTAAAATGTCAATAAAAAAATATTAGGTATTTTAGGTATTAAAAAATACCTTAATATAAAAATACCTAATAATATTTTAATTATTAAAAAAATACCTTAATCAACTTACAAACGTATCTAAGAGCTACAACATAATTTTTAAGATAGGTCTAAATATACTTCAATCTAAAATATTTATTACCACTGGAGAGTGTATGACAAAAAGAAGGATACAGAAAAATGCTTTTTAAATAAATCAATTTCGATTCGTTTGTTTGGGTATAAGTTTCCAGCTGATATGCTAGTAAATGATCATTGTATCCTATACAAGGAATTTTTAAACATATGAAAGTCGTGTCACCACTAGCAGACACCAAGATATGTTTTATTATATAAAAAGAGTATTCAGTTTCAGATAGTATAGTTAAGATGCTATCGATAACATAACGGATACTTTGATATTCAACCCACTAAACTCTATCCTGATTAAAATTAAAATGAGCAGGGATTAAGTCAATAAATTCAGTTGAAATGAAAAGACATGTTTCATACATTTTCAAAGATACTTATTAGATTAGGGATATAACTTACTAGTCGGTATCCATTAGATTGTTTAAGACACGGCCATTCAATGAATACATCCGTTAGCGTTTTTTTGGTTTCACATATTTTCCTTTTTCTATAATCGCAAGACTGAGTCCACTTTTCTTCTACAAGCGTCCATGGTTCTCTGTTGTATTTCAACCACGTCCACGTTTCTTCGGCTTGTTTGTCGTCTAATGCTACATCTGAAATTTCAAAATATTGTAATAGCTTAAAATAGATATATTATGTATATTCAATCACTTTGTCTCTCGTATAATTCATACCTACCTATTGTACAATTACTGTTAAGGATTAAATTATAAATTAAAATTGATAATAGGCGAAAAAGTATGAGAAGTGGGGCGACCATGGGTAGTCGAGAACGTACATAGATATTCTAAATCTCTGCCGGCACTAAGGCTCTAATTTGTTATTAGGCAGTTACATCGATTCAATTTTTAGATTATGAAGTAACACTGCAGAATCGATCCGCCTCAAGGACGCGGGTTCAACTCTCGCTTCGGGCATCATGTTGAACGGTTATTTTTATTTGTATTTTTTCAAAGTTAATTTATCTGATGGATCGATTCTTCAGCATTACTGCACAATATAAAAGTTGTAAGTATAAAACGTAAAGCTACGTAATCGTGAGACGGACGAACAGACGGATAGACATACAGAGAGACAGATGGTAAGAGAACGAAGTCACCCTAATAGGGTTCTTTTTCTTGCACGCTCTTTAATTATTAATTAAAAGTGATTAAATTAAGAAATATAGAATAAATATAGGATAGAAAAGAGTATAAATTAAAAGTGATTCAGATTGATCTACAGAACATTCTCCTAAATAGAGGAAGAAACACACCCTGTACAGGTTGTTTAAGTAGCTGTAAGTCTTTAATAATTAATTCAGTAGGTGATTCTGCAAATGAAACTGATCAGCTTTTGTTCTAAAACTTTTAGCTTTTCGAGAAACTAATTTCATTGACCACACACATTTAGGGGTTAGAAGATTTTTTTTTAAAAATGTACGAGTCGATATTTAAAAAAAAAAAACGAAAAGTCGTAGAACCAAAGTTGTTCAGTTTCGTGAACAGAATCAACTTCTGATGTGGCCTGTAGCTATACAAAATCATCCTGTAGTAGTAATATAGTATATATAAAGAAATATATAAAGAAATACTTGCCAAGTTGTTGCTCTTCAGCAATCTTCCTTTTTTTATAGGCAGGCAGCACCCCAGCTTGACGGAGTAGGCGCAGTTGATTGTAATATCTATCAATTAATTTTCCCTTTGCCGGTATATATTGTCCGGATCCATAAGAAGATGCTGGGATGTGGTATGTCTCCTGCAATACAGTTTTAAATATGTATAATAGCGTGGATTAAGTACTTACCTGATTTTTTTAAATATAGAAAACTGACATGGATGGCTATTCTAAAAAGATAATAATATGTAGGCAGATCCGAGACGCAGATCTTGAATGCCCAAATATTGAAAAAAGATAATATTTGCATATCTATACTGCAATTATACCGAATTCTCTCTGTTCCTTCTTTTCATACTAGAATAAAACGAAACAAAATAATACTTTGAAAAATTTACCTTTAAAAACGTCTATCGTTTCTTGACTGATGCCCCATTCAACCATCAGGTTTAGGAGAGTTTGTGACTCTGTGGGGTTCGCATTATCCATCGCTGTCCGCCAGAAAGGTAATGATCACTTTAGAGCACTCGCGCGCGAATGAAATAATGGTGCGAATGGGGGCAAACAAGTTGACACAGGTACGTATTTAAGTGTTGCCAGACTGGAGGTTATAGGTACTTGGGTTTTATATAGTTTGTTTATATAATAGCTTTGCATGGGTAATAAATTATATACCTATATATATATATATATATATATATATATATATATATATATATATATATATATATATATATATATATATATATATATATATATATATATATATATATATATATATATATATATATAACCTTATCAAATATAACAATATATATATATATATATATAAATATATATATATATATATATATATATATATATATATATATATATATATATATATATATATATATATATATATATATATATATATATATATATATATATAATATAACTGAGCTGCCATGGAATTCACCGACTGGAGTCGGGCCCATCATAATACTATTTTGTTACACTTCTGGGGGGTGAGCGGTGGATTCCGGAACGACCGGCAGTGGTAGGTTTAGGACAGCTGTATTGCCACATGTGAGCGTTCACCTGACCACCTATTCACTCCCCCTTAAAAGCCATAGAAATTGAGATGCGGTAATCGCGGTTTTAAATATTTTTTCTAGGAAGGAATTGATTATTTTCCTGGAGAGACCAAGATCTTTAAAGAGGTGAAACAGAGATTTGGCTGGCAGGCCACGAGCACCAACTTCCATTGCGTGAAGGTGAACTGTGAAGCCGTTCCGGGTGACGGCATTTGCGAGATCATGGTATTTATTTAGTTTGCACTCGTGGTCTTTTGGGATGTTTGGTTCCCATGGAACAGCTAATTCTACAATAAGTAACAGTTAAGAGCCCTATCACATATTTTTTCCAGAAAGGCAAGAAAAGTGGATTTTTGGCGTTCTAATTCCAAGAAATGAAGAGATTTCTACAAACTTTAATTACTGAATTACCTGGACCATTTCTTGATGTTGACCATAGCGGCCTTTAATTTTAGATATAACGAATATTATTTACTTATTCAGCCCATTTTCCGAAAGTCGTTATTCGTAAAACGCTCGGAAGGCAAACTTTGAGCTCCTTAATACAGTAATATCACTACAACGAAAACCGTATACTATTTTTTTTTATGTCCGTCATGTATTCTTGTTGACCATAGCGGCCTTATTTTTTCGTTTTTTGACCACATATCCAAGGTATACATTACTTACAATTACACAAAATTTAAAAAAAAACTTCCTGTATCATTCTAATTTTCTCAGAAATAAAATAAGATTCTTATATAATACTTATACTATATTAAAGTTCACTCTTTTAGCAATACGACATAATATAAATTATTGTCATTAGAAAGGAGAAAACACTGCAAAAAACAATTAGAAATTGTGTATATATTTGCTTGCGCAAGAGAAGAGCGCTCAGTGCCGCGGTTTTCTCCCAGGGTTGAATAGTTATTTATTTATTTATTTATTTATTTATCCTATCTTTTATAGTTACATCCAAAAAAAAATGCGTTCATTTTTTAAACTCATTTTAAAAGAATACCTACGCTATTTTGTAATAGGCCTCTTAATTCTTCCGAGATAGGGAGTAAAGAGTTATAGCTGGACGGAGGGCTGTGCACCCGAGACTTTCAGGAAATTTATACCGCTTAGAGACCGAATCGACTTCCATAAATCAAACTGAGGTTTCCAGAATCAAACAATTTTCCGTAAAGGGAGTTCCTATATTTTTCATGTTAATAATTTGCAAAACTTTCTTAACATTTTTAAGGTTGTTTGATTTTGTTTACAAAGACACTATTTAAGTTATGTAATTGGTTTACGAAACCTACCAAAACTGTTAGTTTTGTTATCCAATTGAGATTATAAGTGAGAATTATGAGGCTGATTATTGTTAAAATAATAAAATTACTTTTCAGCTACAGATTTTGGTTTTTATTAACCAATGTCATATAATTAACTATTAGTACCAAAGCGTCCCTTCTAATGTACGATTGTGTCCCGTGGGTGAGACACAATGACATAAAACCCATTTTTCATTAAAACCTTAATATTCTATATATTTTTAAACCTTCATGTTTTTAGTTGTTGGTTTTATTGACTTGAGTAGTTATGGCATACCGATGCAAGAAAAGTGGAATATTTCAACCATTGTTGTTTAAAATATATGAGTTTGATTTTTTGTGTACCAACCTGCCCCGTCTCCCCCTATGGATGTGTACCACTTTCGAAACTACATGTAGCGTTAATGGGTTTCCCTTTGCCACCGTTGAATGATCCGCATTTCATCCACATCTCAAAAACCAAGCTTATCCTTTTGCAAAACAAAATGTCTTCGATAGAAACGAAAAAAGCAAAAACAATAAATAATCACATTGACTGATCCTCAATATAGAATGAGATTTCAATGTATTTTAAAATTTCGAATGAATCCACGTTTTTTGAGCTGGCCAACCGCCTAATATTAAACCAAAAATTAAAATGAAAATTCTTCGTATCCTCGTTTCCATGAAATTAGACAAAAGTCGTTATGTAACTTGACGTTTAAATGGTTTTTGGATCTTATTGAAACGAAAATGCGTGACTGCACTGTTCACAAAGATATTCTAATGTTTAGATGAATGGCGCCTTTCGGTTTCTCTATATGTGGATGATACCGGGTGGACAGAAATGCCGGTAGTTAGCGGATATTTTACAAGGCAACCTCACGTCTTTTGTTCGATGTTAAATGGATTATATCTTTCAAACCGCTGCGCCGATCTCGCTGCTTTCTTCGGGCTTCGTCTTAACATGCAGTTCAGTTATAAGTCACACGAGACAGTTCTAGAATGAAGCGTTGATATAAAGTTCAAAGAAGGGGCCTATGTCAGCCACCCACTGCTGCTGAACCTGTAAAGGCTGCAGAGTTGCAGACACTTTCACAGATGTGGTATCACTGTAGAACGTAAATAGACTCACAATTTCTTAAAGTAGCGATTGATTACGAATTTATAGAAGTATTTTTCGCGGAGGATGTGTATCGCGAGTCACGAGTTTGACAGTTCGTCGTATCGAGTATATAAAAGGAAAACCAGAATTTTTTGACATTGAAATTTTTTGACAATAAATAGGCACTTTTTTGTGTATTATCATCTTTAAACAGTGTTGCTTAATAATTTGGACTAAAGAGCTATTAAGAAATCGCAACAAAATACATAAAAAAAACTGATATTTTCAGTCTGGAAAGATTTCTGTGCTCGCTACTGTAGGTATATATGTAAAGCTGGCAGATTTCAAGATACTATTTATTAAAAAAAAAGGCATTTATTAGTTAGTTAGCAACACTCGAATCGTGTCAATATCTGACGACAATTTCTCGAACGCGGGAAGTCTGCCACGTGTCATTAACTAATACAGATATGTAGAAGTTACAAATTTACTTTAGTAAATGTAAACATTTAATTTCGTAGACAAAGACTTGTTCTAGGTATTGAAATGGTGCATCCATAGAGTTGTGGCATTGACGCTTTTGGGAAAACGTACAATAAGTCAAAAACTATTGCATGGATCATAAAAAGAAGAACTCCAGACTCCATCGTCCTTGGTTGGTTCGCGAGGACGGCTCCGCAAATAGGGTACCTATGTGACTGAGCACGAAAGTTGTTTCTCAAGACAGTGATCCTTTTTAAGTAGGTAGGTGTACTCACTCAATTTAATTGAGTGAGTTTACGTACCTATAAAGAAGGATTGTAGCTTAATTTTTGAGATAATTGGATGAAGGGTGAGCGTTACTAGTTGTAAAATGGGCCCAACTTAAACCTACTCCTCTTTCCGCAAGTGAGAGGCATTCATCATTCTCGTTAACACCTAAAGCATTCCCGAATCCGATCAAGGGAATCCTTCGTCACGATGTAAGTGGCTTTTATAATTATTTACTTTATAATCATCTTATATATATATATATATATATATATATATATATATATATATATATATATATATATATATATATATATATATATATATATATATATATATATATATATATATATATATATATATATATATATATATATATGTATATATATATATATATATATATATATATATATATATATATATATATATATATATATATATACTAGCTGACCCGGCAAACGTTGTTTTGCCATATAAATAATTTTTAAGTAATTTCTAGTGTAGACAAAAAATAGCTTACTTATTGTAAGTGTGTAAGAATGTGGTATATGCGTGAAATAGGCATGGAGCACTGTGAACGATGAGGGAATATAAAAATAACAAAAGGCAAACATTATTTTTAAGGTATTATAATTTATTCCTTAAAATTATATATCATTAATTAATCAATTACGACAGTAACACTAACAAACAATATCAATCTCTTAATGCTATAGCGTGAACAATATTTTTTGTTAGTCCATCTTTAGCTAACACAAACAAACTGGATGGTTTACCCACTCGAGAGCATGCCACGTATAATTGTCCGTGTGAAAACCATGCTGTTCTCAAATCTAAGCCACAAATAGACATCGTTTGACCTTGGGATTTGTTGATTGTCATTGCAAATGCCAATCTAATCGGAAACTGAATACGTTTGAATTGAATTGGCACATCTGTAGGTATAATAGGAATCCGTGGTATTAATATATTTTCACCTCGGAACTTGCCATTTAAAATGCTGGCTTCGATCACGTTTTTCATTAATTTTTGAATGACTAATCGCGTACCGTTGCACAGCCGGGGCGGGTTCAAATTACGAAGCAAGATAATCGCAGATCCAACCTTTAATTATAAATTATGCGGTGGGATGCCTAACAAATCCAGTGAGTTCAAAAACTCTGTGGGAAAATTTACTGCTTCGTTGTCGTCGCAAACTGTATCAATAGATTTATATGATACCAAGTTCCCTGGCAACAACATTTGTATCTTCAGATTTAAATTGTCAACGTCTACATTTTTTGCCGCTAAAATTGCTCTTTCTGCAAGCCACTCATGATTTATGTACTGTGTTTGTACGTCGGGAAATATTTGTTCAATGAGAGTATCTTGCGAATCAGCGATTGTGCAGAAATCGGTCGGTAATTTTACGTATCCAGTTTCATCTATAGCAACTTTTCCATCACCGATATCTAAGAGTTGTTTTGAAAATGTTACAGTGGATGGATCTTGAAGCATTTGAACTCGCATATTTACTTTCAGCTGTACTTTTTCAACATTACGCCACAATGGAGATGATTTTAAGCAAGCGTTGATCTCATCAGCGTATGTTGAACGTGGAATGACTGGAAGTGTTTGCCTGAAATCACCTGAAAGGACCAACAGAGTTCCGCCAAATAGTTTGTCGTTGTTTTTAATATCTTTCAATGTCCTGTTCAACGCCTCAAGCGAATGTTTGTGTGCCATAGTACATTCATCCCAGATGATAATTTTACACTGTTTCAGCACGGTGGCCATGGACGATTGTTTCTTAATGTTGCATACTGCGTCAGGGTTATTCTGAATATTTAGTGGCAGCTTAAATACTGAATGAGCTGTTCTGCATCCATCCAATTAAGTTGCTGCAATGCCCGATGATGCAACGGCCAATGCGATGCCATTATTTGATCGTATTTCAGCAAGAATTAGCGAAATAACGAATGTTTTGCCAGTTCCACCCGGTGCATCCAAAAAGAAGAACCCACCTTGTCCAGCTGAAACTGCGAGCATAATGCGATCATAAATGGTTCTTTGTTCCTCATTCATTAGTGGGACATTGCGGGCAACAATCGCTGCCATTTCTACAGTGCTGTACTGCAGTTCACGATTCATATCAGTATTCATTAAATCAGATGCAGTTCGATTTGGCGTACTTCATTGCGTTCAGCTCGTGTATCTTCTGACTCTTCTTGACGCAATTGCGCCATTCTGACACGTGCATCAGTATTTTGTTGCTGGATTTGTTCTTCGGTTCTTTCGGATCTTCTATTTCCCAAGCTTCGAGATTTACTTGTATTACGGCTCAAATCAGTCCCTTTGCGTTTTCTTGGCATTGCTCACTACAAAACACAAATAAATAGAATTAATGAACTTACTTAATGATGAAAAATGTTAAAGGTATAATTAGGGCCAGGATTTTTGCCGCAGTTTTGAAATGATTAGTTTGAATTTATGAAATTATAGCAAAAATATAAATTTTATGAAAAAAATTTTCAGACAAAAGTTGTAAAAAATTAAATTTCACGAAAAAAATTGTCTCTTATAATTTTCTCATACAACCAATATTTCCATCGATATTTCAAAATAAAGATTCATAATGATTGATTCAAATTTTTGGAAACTATGAAAATCTTAATTGTTAAATTACATTTTTTTAATAAAATTAAATTAAAATTACATTTTTATAAGATCAAATATATTTGCCGTAATGTCAAAAACTTAAGAGCATTAATTGTAAAATGTTAAAATGAAATCACGGCAAAAATCTTGGCCCTAGTTATAATGTATTTAATATTTGGTTGTACACACATTCATTTACATATTCATGTAAACATTAGACTGTTTTACAAAAGCGAAAAATTTTATTTTTCATAATCATATCGAAAATATATGGTTAGAAATGCTAAAAAAAAATGAATACAAAAAAAATTTGCCCAATTTTAATAAAAATTAAATTCCACCGAATCTTTTTTGACCGTTTCCAACAACATTTTCGATATAAATAAAAAAAAGTATACTTACAACACAAAAGCCGTTGTTGGTGGAAGCTCGTGCCACGTGTTGAGTACTTTTGAGGTTATGAAAATCACTTGATTAACTAATCGTGCAAAATACACTCTAAATTGATAATTTTATTATTAATAATAAAATAGGAATGATTAATAGTTAATATGAGAGTTACACTGAGATAGCAAAATAATAATTGTCAACGTTACTACTACACTTGATGCATAAACAATAATGATGGCCGACAACTGTGTACTGTTTACTGGGTCAGAAGTGACACCTGTAGACAACTGGCGGGGATAACTAATTAAATGACGATTGATCAGTTATCGACCGGGGATGAAAAATGATTAAATTACTAAAATGGCTATTAAAAAATAGGGGTTGGTGATAAAAGGGTAAAAATTTAGGGTTGTATGTATTTTTTAATGCGACATAATAAAAAAAATAAAGAAATTTAAAACATGTCTAAAAATTAAAGAAAAATGTTAAGGGTGGACAACCCTTATCACTAAGGGGTATAAAAAATAGATGTTGGCCGATTCTCAGACCTACTCAATATGCTCACAAAATTTCATGAGAATCGGTCAAGCCGTTTCGGAGGAGTACGGGAACGAACATTGTGACACGAGAATTTTATATATAAGATATATATATATATATATATATATATATATATATATATATATATATATATATATATATATATATATATATATATATATATATATATATATATATATATATATATATATATATATATATATATATATATATATATATATATATATATATATATATAATTAATAAAAGCTACTTAAAAAGTAGCGAAGGAAATCCCAGCTTGTATTGGGAAATGCTTATGTTTGAATGAGATATAATACTTACGGATGTGCACGACTTTCGACGGTGCAATGTAAGTTTAAAGGTCCTTTTGCAGTCGACTAACGATCACTATTCATCCATATATCTCATAAATAGGGCTTATCCTTATGCAACACAAAATGCCTTCAATTGAGACGAATTAGGCGAAAAAATAAAAAATTAAACTATTGATCACTTTGGCAAAGCCGTTTTCTAAATGAAAGTGACATTACGAAATAATTCAAATTTCGAATGCTACCAACATTTAAAATATGATACAATTGGCTGAGTTTGTTATCAACGAGCCATTAAATCGAAATAAAAATAAAAAAACCTCCATATGCTTAATGAAATGAAAGAAGAAACTTCAATCTTAATTTCTGGCAGAGGAGTTTATAATAAAGATTGTATAATGTTATCAAAATAGGGTAAACCTATATAAAATTGTATAATATTAAAAAATTGTAAAGAAATATTGTAGAAAACAGTATAATATTGTTATATTTGATAAGGTTTGTAAAGAAATCCGTTTATAGGATGATGTTTTTATTTAAAATAAAATTAGTAAAAGCTACTTAAAATGTAGCGAAAGAAATCCCAGCTTGTATTGGGAAATGCTTATGTTTGAATGAGATATACTTACGGATGTGCACGACTTTCGACGGTGCAATGTAAGTTTAAAGGTACTTTTGCAGTCGACTAACGATCACTATTCATCCATATATCTCATAAATAGGGCTTATCCTTATGCAACACAAAATGCCTTCAATTGAGACGAATTAAGCGAAAAAATAAAAAATTAAACTATTGATCACTTCGGCAAAGCCGTTTTCTAAATGAAAGTGACATTACGAAATAATTCAAATTTCGAATGCTACCAACATTTAAAATATGATACAATTGGCTGAGTTTGTTATCAACGAGCCATTAAATCGAAATAAAAATAAAAAAACCTCCATATGCTTAATGAAATGGAAGAAGAAACTTCAATCTTAATTTCTGGCAGAGGAGTTTATAATAAAGATTGTATAATGTTATCAAAATAGGGTAAACCTATATAAAATTGTATAATATTAAAAAATTGTAAAGAAATATTGTAGAAAACAGTATAATATTGTTATATTTGATAAGGTTTGTAAAGAAATCCGTTTATAGGATGATGTTTTTATTTAAAATAAAATTAGTAAAAGCTACTTAAAAAGTAGCGAAGGAAATCCCAGCTTGTATTGGGAAATGCTTATGTTTGAATGAGATATACCAGCCATGTCATGGTGGAACTTAGAAGTTGCTATCATAAATGAATGCGTACCTATAAAAAAATTTGGGTCACATCAACCCAGGGCCAACCCAGGGTACACATCAGCCATGTCATGGTTGAATTTAGAAGTTGCTATCATAAATGAGTGCGTATACAATTTTTTGGGTCCCTGCTGTTGACCGTTGAGGAGTTCCTTCGTCGGGAGCCAACCCAGGGTACATCAGCCATGTCATGGTGCAACTTGGAAATTGCTATCATAAATGAATACGTATACAAAATTTTGGGTCTTTGCTGTTGACCGTTGAGGAGTTCCCTCGTCTGGAGCCAACCCTGGTGGAAGGATTTCAATCACAATCAGCTCATGCCATGACCAAATGATGTCTGCTTGCCAAATTTCAGCTCAATCGGATGAAGCGTTTCGGCGCTATCGTCAGAGAATACACACACACACACACACAGAAGTGCGTCTATAATACTTTCCTTGAACAGGAAAGTAATAATAGAACATTAGAAAATACGATTGTGTTGGTTACATTATGCAGGTTATATTAATATTTCTTGATAAAGTTTACGAAATGGTTCCAGTAACTGTAACAAAAAAAAGCGTATTACAAAATACCAATGTTTATGTATTTATTACTAAAACTTCATAAAATAATTTACAAAATCATTAAGTATTGATAATAATAATGATTTTTTTTATAAGATAATACTAATGTTTATGAAGTTTGTACAAATATTTGTGATACAATTGACGAAATGGTTTTGTTAACTGTAACAATAAAAGGGTATTACAATATACCAATATGAATGTAGTTTATACTAATATTTCATAATAAAATCTACAAATTCATTATCGGTAATAATAATAAAGAATTTTTTATAAGAAAATACCAATTTTTATGTAGGTTGTACAAATATTTATCATAACATTTACAAAATCATTATCAGTAGGTAATGATAACAAAGCCTAGAATATTAAAAAATAAGAATTAAATGTATCTTCAACTAATATTTCATTATAACATTAACGAAACCGTTGTCCGTAATAATAACAAAGAATTGAATATTGGAAAATACCAGTATTTATGTTGGTTATACAATTATGTATAAACATTTTTACGAAATGTTTAATCAATAATTCTAACAAATAATCGAAAAGAATATACAAATTGTATTTGGTGGTTACACTAATTTTTCTTGATAAAATTAACGAAATGCTTTTGGTAACTATAACAAAAAATGGAGTATTACAAAATACCAATGTATATGTAAGTTATACTAATACTTCTTGATGAAATTTACGAAATGATTATCAGTACTTATAACAAATAAGGTACCTAATATTAAAATACGAATCTAATTTAGAATGCACTAATATTTCATAATAACATTAACGAAATTATTATTGGTAATAATAGCAAAGAATAGTAAATTAGAAAATACAAATGTTGATATTGGTTATACGAATATGTATTATAAAATTAACCAAATCTTTATCAGTAATAAAAAACAATAACAGATATTAGAACATACGATTATATATGTAGGTTACACTAATATTTCTTGATAAAATTTACGAAAATATTTCGGTAATAGTAACAAACATAGAGTATTATAAAATACCAATATTTATGTAGTTTATAATAATATTTATGATTAAATATACGAAATCATTATCAGTGACGTTAAAAAAAAATAATATTGAGAAATACGTAGCTTGCACTAAAATTTCATGACTTTAAAACGTTGTGTACAAATTAATATTTAGTTATATGTGGGACCAAATTATTCCAAATGTATGTATAACAAATAAAATGTCTTAATTATGCGACATTATTTGTACAATTAACCTTTTGTGTCAATTTTTTATACAGATAATACATATGAAAATTGTTTGTAATTTTTAATTGTATGATTTCGTAATTTTGACAAATAATTATTATAACATTAACACCGTTTATCTATTATTACTACGAAATTAAAGGTTTTTTATATATTACGAAATACATTTGTAATTTTCAATTATATGATTTCGTAACTTCAACAGTAGCATATAGTAAAACTAACAATGTTTGTCAGTTGTTTATACAAAGTTCAAGGTTTCGTAAAAACAACAAAATTTTGTTTGTAATACCAACAACAAATTGTTTAATTTTAAAGTATTTTTATTGGTCTTTTACTTAAGTAATACTGACTAAGACATTTTGTTAAAACTATCGGAAGCATTTGTAAATTTTATCAAACTTCATACTGTTAGTTCAACTTAAACCCGTTTCGTAAAACTAATCAATCGATTTTGTAACTGGTTTAGTTGATATTACTAATTATTGATTAATTTTATGAATAATTATTTAACCAAATGTGGTTTTGTAAAATTAATGAAACCATTTCTCTCCGTGTACGTTTTCTAAGCAGCGAGGGTGGTTGTCGACAAGTCATCACCTTTGACGGGCGCCACGGTCCGCAATGAATTCGAAATGAATGAGGCCGCGCAAGCGACTGCGAATCTGTGACCAGACTGGAGGATGGAGTAAATCGTACAAATCTGGTAGTAAGAGAGCGAATTTCTCTGGCTGGATCCTTTTCCTAGCGCTTTGATGTAGTGGGAAGTCCCCTAACGCCGGACGGTAGGTAACTAGCGTCGGACACTAATAGTATCTCGACAAGACGCGGTGCGATCGATAGACGTAAGAAAAGGAAAAGCGTACGCTTCCCCGTACCCTTTTCATCCGTCTGTGTATCAATCGCGCCGCGACTTGTCGAGATACTATTAGTGTCCGGTGCCGTCCGGCGTTAGAAGACTTCCCCCTAAGGCGTTGGTCTTTTACGGGTTTGTCGGCGGTGTTAGACAGTAGACTGTCCTGGTCCGATAAGGTCGTTCCGGTTCACTACATGGGAGATAGAACAACCTGATGC